>BLSH010335091.1:171930-185087 GCA_018402905.1 Glandirana rugosa
ACCCGACATCTCGAACCCCTTCCACCCGCCCACTTCAACAACAGTGCCCCTAGCCCAACAACCCCCCCCCCCCACCTTCCCACCTTCCCCAAGCTCTACAGCCCACTTCAGTACCAGTGTTCCTAGCCCAACTCAGCTTCAGAGTCCCCAACTCTAGGCACCCCCAGAACTGCTCAGCCTCCCTCTACAACCTCTGGGGCTGAGGTACAGTGTAGGGGGCTTGGAGCTCTAGGGTTAAGGTCATTGGTGTGTGCAGCCTATTGCATTAGAGTGTGCACCCCAGATCACAAACACATGTGTATATATCAGCAGAGCAGTGGATAGTGTCAGTAGAGCAGAGATTGGTGTCAGTAGTTTTTATTTTTATTATTTTTTTACAATTTTATTTTTTAAATTCCTTTTTACAATATTATTATTTATTTATTTACACTTTTTAAGGAGTCCCAATGGGGGTTTTGGTATCAAGGGTCTAAAAAGACCTCTGATGTCTCACTTTTGAGACAGAGAAAGGGATTGAGGACAGCTTACCCAATCTTTTTCTTTGTAGCACTGGACAGTGAACTAATTGGAAGTGCTCTGTGTTGAGCGGCTTCCTGTTCATTCACAAACTGAAGCATAGTAAACGCAATTTACTATGCTTCAGTTAAGAATGAACACATGCGCAATTGGTACAGATCACTCACTGTGTTCATTCAGAAAAGGAAGGGGATGGCCAATTAAATATTTACCTGCCCCTTCCCCCTCTCTCCATCCTGAAACATGCCCCGCAGCAGCCAGTGGGAGGGGGGGGAGCTGGCAGCCCTACAGGGGGGAGACAGGGGGCGCCAGGTAGCAGGCTAAATTGGCACTGCATAGGGTGATTAGGTTGTGACCATGCACATTGGGCACACCCTGTGCGCACGCCTATGGTTAAGGCAGAGGGTGGTTGGTTGAACTGGGTCTGAGGTACACTAGAAGACAGTGAAAGGTGGGCTCCTGGTTAAGGTGGACTGTAGATGGCTGGCTGGCGGGCAGTGGTTAAGGGCTGAGAGGCTGTGGAGGCTCTGGAGTTGGCTGGGTGTCCTTGGGGCTGAAGCAGGAGGAATAAGGTAGACAAGGGAAGGTGGTCTCTCCAGTTGAGATGGGCTAAAGGGGGTCTGGGGCTCTTGGTTTGGGAAGCTGTTGTGGGAGCTGGGCTTTATTGGGTCTGAAGTAGGCTGGGCGACATTCAATGGAGGGGGAGGGTTCTTGGAACTTAGTTAACTCAGGAGCTCTTCTACGTGGTTCAGCAACTAAGGGAAGCTGAGGAGGAGGCTGGAGAGGGGTCTCTGGGGATGAGATTAGCTAGGAGACTGGTGAGGGGGAGGGAGGTGCTCTGGGCATGGGGTGGTCTGAAGGTTTTGGAAGATACTGAATTGGAAAGGAGATCTGTTGGGGGCGCTGCAAAAACACTGGGGTATTATAGAACTAAGGTGGCTGAGAAACATTGGGTCTAAGCTGGGCTGTGGGGTTAAGAGGGGTGGGTGGGGAGGTATTGGAAACTCTGGAGCTAAGGTGGGTTCAGAAGCTGGGAAAGGAGTTGAGAATCTGTAGGTTTAGATGGGCTGTAAGACAATGGAGGAGTAAATTGGTTGAGGGGGTGTCACTGTGGCAGAGCTCTGTAACACCGGGAAGCATTGGTGCTGAGGTGGGCTGGGAGACTCTAGGGCCTAGATACACTGTATGTGTGGAGGTGGCTGGAACGATACATGGTCGATTAGGTGGGATTGGAAGATAGGGAGAGGGCTAGGGAAATTGATGAGGGAGCTGGGGATCTCTGAGGAACTAAGGGCTAAGGGACACTGGATGGGGAGGTTCTTGAGTTTAAGGCTAGCCATACGTTGATTGCAGTTCATCAGGGACTAGCCAAATTTTGAGCCATGTATTGCCACTGTGGTTGAACAGAAGTCAGTCCACCCTGTTGGATTTTAGCCGCTCGATCAGCACTGCATAGAATACAAAGACACAGCGGGGAGGATTCCCCATTCTACTTTGAATGTGTGGATGGGGGAATCAGGTAAATTTTTTTAATTCAACCCGATGGCTGAACAAAAAAAACAGACTCATCTATGGCCAGCTTAAGTCAGCCAGGGAACTCTAAAGAAGATTCCCTGAACTTGAGGAGGGGGATTAAGGGGCTTAGGAGTGGGATTGGAGTTCTCTGGGTGTGAGGTTGGAAGGAAGGTTGTGGTGGGGGCGGTTGCGCTCTTGGACTTAAGCAGGCTTGGAAACTATGAGACTGGGGTGTTAAAGTGAGGGCCGTTGGGTTTTGGTGTCCTTAGGAGTGCTGGGGAGCTCTGGAATGGTCTAGGAGCACCAGTGCTGCAGAGAGCTTGGGGGATGCGGGTCATTGTGGGCTGTGGAGGGAGATGGGGTTGTGCATTATGTCTGATTTAGGCAGAAGTATAATGGAGGGAGGCTTTTGGGTTAAGCAGACTGGGGAACTGGGAAAGGAGTTGGCTAGGTGACACTGTGGTAGGAACACTTTTGGAGAAAGGTTAGATAGTTACATAGTGCTCTATTCACAGAACCAGATTGCTTGCTGTATTTAGGTTTTATCCAAAATTCCACATGCGATCCTGAAAATGTCAATTCACTATTGCTTTATGCGGTATTTACGGCATAAAGAAAAAACGCTCAATAAATACCACATAAAACAGGAGTGAAAGTCAGTTCACAAAAATAAAAATAAAAATAAAAATGCATGCGGTAAATAAGTAGTGGTCCCTGCATGTGATATCTAATGAACTGGCAGCCGCTAGCATCCTTAACAACCAGTTAACAACATGGTTGTTAAGGAGAGGACATCCGATGGGATGGGATTCCCTGCTGACAGCTGAATTTAAATAAAAAATGCAGGCAATGAAAAATTAAGAAAAAAAAAACGGCTTAGGTCCCCCCTCCCAATCAGGCCTTATGACAGGAAGGGGACGAGCAAGGTTCCCCCTCCTGAACTATACCAGGCCACGTGCCCTGAACATGGGATGGGTGCTTTGGGATGGGATTGGTTGTGGGGATCTGCGGGCGGGGGGGCTTATCAGAATCTGGAAGCCTCCTTTATAAAGGGGGCCCCCAGATCCCGCCCCCCATGTGAATGAGTGTGGGGTACATAGTAATACATTTTTAAAAAGTCCCCTGACATGAATCCATCGTCAATCACGATGCCCGCGGCCACCGCCGACCCGAAAGAAGAAAAGAAAATGCTTCGCTTCTGACGATGTCTCCCACTGTCAGATACTTCTTAAATTACTAAGGAGCAGTCCACCTGGCGATGTCACTAAGTGGCACTGCCCCCTTGTGACATCACTAACCCAGCATGCCCCTGTCTGTGATGTCACAAGGGGGTGGTGCCACCTGGTGACGTCACTGGTTGGCATCACCTCGTAGTTATTGAAGAACTGTCAGATGATGGAGCGGGCAGAGGGCGGGAGCCTTCATCGGAAACTGAGCATTTTTTTTCTTTATTCGGGTTGGCAGTGGTGGCAGGTATCGGGATCGCCAATGAATCTACACTGGGTGACATTTTTTTTTTTTACATAAAAGACTTGACAAAAACTGCCTACTGTTATTTTACACTACACTTTTTTTTTATGGTGAATGAGCAGAGCCCCCCCTGCCCCAAAGCACCCCCCAATTCTTGAGGGCATGTGGCCTGGTATGGTTTAGTAGGAGGCGCTCGCTCGCCCCCCCTTTCCTGGCCTGCCAGGCTGCACGCTCAAATAAGAGTCTAGTGTGAATTTTGAGGGGGACCCCATGGCATTTTTCTTTAAAATTTTGGGGGGTTCCCCTCAAAATTCATAGAAGACCTAGGGACCTGGAATGGATTGGGGGGGGGGACCTCATGCTCTTTTTTTTCTTAATTTTTTTCTTTTACATTCAGCTGTCAGGGAGGAACCCCACTGACAGCTGACAGATAATAACTCATTGGATTTTAAAGACGCAGCGGCCTCCCACTCTTTAACAACCATGTTGTTTACTGGTTGTTAAGGATGCTGGCGGCTGCCAGTTTCTTAAATATCGCACGATGGGACCATTACTTATTTACTGCATGCATTTTTTTTTTGTGAATTGACTTTCATTCCGGTTCTATGTGATATTTACCAAACATTTTTGCTTTATGTGGTAAACCGCATAAAGCAATAGTAAATTGACATTTTCAGGACTGCATACATATTTGGGAAAACACCTAAATACTGCATGTGATCTGGTTCTGTGAATGGAGCCCACTGGTTTTTAAGACAGCTACTTAAAGCCTGTGTTAAGCATGCTGGCTACAGCTGGAGGTAAATTACTGCAGGCTTTCACTACTAAAATACTGCATGGCTTTATAAAATGACTCATGGTATTTTAGTAGCGTTTTTTACTAAATGCGAAAAAACTTTTTGAAAGACACTGTGCGGTATCTTACCACATACTGGGATGCAGCAAGATACCGCTTTATGAATGGAGCCCATAGTTTGAATGGTTGAAAAAAGAGGCAGGTCTATCCAGTTCAACCTAGGTGTGCATGATTTTCATTCTCTAACAGTTCCCACTGCCCTGTAGATTTAGCTTTAGAAGGAAGGCATTAAAAAGTTTTTAGAAGATGTCATCTAGTACCACTTCCTGGGGGTAGATAGTTCCACATTTTAACTGCCTTAACAATAAAGCATCCTTTCCTCCGTTTCTTCTAACCTCAAATCATGGCCAAAAATTTGATCTCAACAAGAGAGGTTCTCTTGGATGCATTTGAGGTGGGCTGGGGTGGGGGGGGGGGGTGGAAGACAGCAGGGGGTTGCTCTTGGTTTCATTTGGCTGAGGGGCTGCAGGGATGTCTAGGGAAGAGGTAGGTTTGGAGACTAGGGGACTCTGGAGCTGGGGGTGGAGGGGGAAGGGGGGTCCTGGGTTAAGGTGGCCTGAGTCAGTAGCTAGAGGGCCATGAAATTGGATGGTGGGAAATTTGGTTTGGATATCTCTAAGGTGAAGATCTCTGTATTAAGGTCAGCTGAGAGACTGTGGAGGGGAGTGGAGCACTCACGGGCTAGGGTGGGCTGGGAGGTAGCTGGAGACACTGGTGCTGATGTAGCCAGGATAGTTCTGGAGAGGGGTTTCAAAAGCTAGAGGGCTGGGGGGGGGGGGCGGATACGGGCTGCAGATGAGACTGGGGTGGGAGCCTGGCTTTGGTGTTCATTTGGGATGAGAGGCCATGGAGTTCTGGGTGTTAGTGCTGGCAGAGGACACTAAGGCTGAGGGAGTTGTAGTACTCAGGGAGTGGGCATGGAGGCTCTAGGGCAGAAGTAGGTGGAATTCTATAGGGGGCTGGGGTGCTCTGAAGGTTAAGTTGACTGAGAAGTGGTTGTTGAGGGGTTTGGGGGACTGGGTCTCAGTTAGGCTGAGGGACACTAGAGTGGGATTCTAAAGCTGAGGTGGCCTGGGGTGCTCTGAGGGAGGTAGCTGAGGAGTTGTAAAATAGGCTACGGGCAATGAAGCTGGTCTGGGGATAAGGTTGGATGGGGGCTGTGATTGGCTAAGATACTGTTGAGTGGGCTTCAGGGGGCTTCACTGAGGCTGATGAAGGCTGTGGAGCTCTTAGAGTTCCTGGGGTTGAGATAGTCTGACAGGCAGTGTAGGGGCCCTCAGGCTGTAGTAGACTAGAACACTGTGGAAAGGGCATCATGGCTCAGTTAGGCTGGGAGGCTGTGGAAGAGGCTAAGGTTAATGTGGGCTGGGAAGCTATGGAGAAAAATAGGGACCTCTGGGGCTCAGGGGGGCTGGACAGTACTGGAGTGGTTGCTCTTGAACTGAAGTGGCCTATAAAAGCTATAAAGGGATAAATAGGGTCTGAGGCTGATTGGAGGCATTGGGTTGGGGAGCTTAGGGTGGAATGGGGACTCTGAGGCTGAGGTATGCTGAGAGGTTGTGAAGGGAACAGGGATTCTATGATTTAGGTGAGCTAAGAGACTCTGAAAAGTGCTGGAGGGCTCTGGTGCTCGGGGGGCTCTGGGGTTGAGCCAATGTGGAAATAGCTTATTGTTGCAAAGCTAAAGTGAACTGAGGGTCTGTGGAGGGGGCCTGAGAACACTGGATGGGAGGTATTGGGGGTGAGGTGGGTTTGGAGGCTGTGCAGAGAGTTGGGGGCTGTGGAGTACTGGGGAAATTTTGGGACTGAGGGAATGTAGAGGAGATAGGGTTACCACTTTTTCTTGAAGCCAAACCCAAACACTGCAATTTTTTTTGTAGTATACACTATGGGGTTGTGAAAGACCCGGGACAGTAAGTGTGGCTAAATTGCATTAACAGTGTGTAGCCATGTGCTCCCTTGAGAGTGGCTGGTAATAGTGGTTCACCTTATAGCTGCCCTCAATCACACCATATTGCACATATCCGTAGACACGGACCCGGCCTGCTCTTGTTTTCGTTGTTTTATTTAGGGGAAATAACTTGGATGGGGATAAGGGATGACTGTGGGATGCCCAAAGAATTATAGTACACGAAGTCCATATACACTCCTGTATATGCGCACTTCATTGCAGACTGTATCTCTGCAGACTGTTATTCCTCACCACTCTCCAGCACTCAACCTGCTGACCATTTCACCTACAGTTCTCTCTCCAGCACTGAACTTAGTAACTCAACACTCCATTACTTCTCTCTAGCACTGCACTTGGTTTCCAGCTTGAAAAGAAATTTATCAAGCTTCTCTGTACCTTTCTCTTCACCGCGGCTAGCACATGGTGAGGCCTACTCTCAGCAGAGCCTCCGGAACACCCATTACAGACCAGGGATCATGGGCCTCTGAATGTGTAGCAAAAAGTACTTGAGTGCTAGCCGGTCCTTTGATGGACTACAACTCCTAGCCCATCTTTCTTCCAGGTCCCACAAACTGCTTTTCCTCAGTGACTCTCCTTTCCCTGAACTGACTCCCAAGGCTTCCACAGGCTGTCCACTGTTCCTCTCCCAGCCTGCTCCAGCACTTTCTCTTGCAGTTCCCAGGGACCGTCACTCACCACACTGGTGGATCACTTTAAAGTCTCTTACTGTGTAGCACCTGTGCTGTTCTCCTGTTCCCTGTGTGACTCCAGGAATCACCACCTTCCTGGCTGCATCCGAACCTCCAGGCCCCAAGGTCACCCTCCCCAGACTGGGGCGACTTCTCAGGTAGGGGCCTCCACAGCGTCTCTGCTACATCTCCAGACTTCAACCCGATACTTCCCCTCCAGATTGGGCTGACTTAGAGTATTTAAGGAGGCCTGTCCCCTGCCAATCCTGCTTGGGAATTGGTCAGGGCTTCCTAGAACACTCCAGATGGCTCCACCTACCTTCCAGCTCTCTGACCAGAAACCTTCCCCAGGTTTCTAGAAAGAGGTGGGAGGTTCTGGTGATCTCATATGTCCACTCAATCCTCTCTGAGCCTCTCCTCCCGGCCCAGATAAAAAACATTCAGGCCTGCTGTTACTCTCAGGCCTGACTAAATTTTACCTCACCTAGCAAACCCTGCTAGAAAAACGCACCTACACTATGGGGGTGCTACAAGTGGGAGGGGCTTAAAGGGGCATAATGAAATAAAACAAAAGCATTTTTGCATAAAATATGCTTAGATTGCTGTGCCACAAATACGAGTCTCACAGGCTTGTATAAACTTCAGCACAATCAAAAAAAATAAAACTCTTCCATTACATATGATTTTGCCTTTTTGATTCTATGTGCTGGATAGCAGCCTGGCTGAATGAACAGATGATGTAAGGCATTGGCTGAGGAAATTCAAGCTGTGCATGATACAAGAGCCTAAGCTGAATGGATGAGCAATGTTGCTGTTATTGCTGACCCCCCCCAGTCGTCAGTCACTGGTCTCGTGAGTGGAAAGTTTGACAGCTGCTGGCAGGACACTCACTTCACATGACAGAGCCCCCACAACCCTCCTCCCATCAGCAGCACATCTCCCTTCTTATCTGAAATCCTTAAGCAAAGCCGGGGGCAGGGAAATGCCATCTCTTTCTCTCCACACTCCAGGGAAGCAGTCCTAAAAGCTACAGACAGGATATCTCACAGGTATGGAGCAGATAAAATCAACTTGACAAGTGCCTCAGCACTGCTGTTATCATGAGTAAGTGCCCTCCTCTGGCAACCATTCTTAGGGAGTCTGAATAATGTGTCCGTGTTTCAAACGCACTGAAGCCCGGACACATGATTCAAATACTGGACTGTTTGGGTCAATCCCATACAGGTGGCAATCCTAAGAGGGGGCTAGGTTGGACAATGGTGTTGAGGTATGCTGGGAGGCTTTGGAGAGGACAAGGGTTCTCTGGAGCTTAGGTGGGCTCTTGGGCTGAGGTCGGTTGTTGATGTAGTTGTTAGTAATCATTTGGTTTGAGGTAGAATGGAGGACACTGGGGGCGGGGGGGCACTTGAGTCAAGCTGGATAGGATTGGTAGCAGGGTGCTCTGGGGCTACGGTGGGCTTAGGGATTGTGGACAGGACTGAAGGCTACTGGGTTTAGGTGGGCTAAGGGGGTGCTCTTGGATTACGGAGGGGTTGGGGGAAGCAGAAGAAGGGTGATGAACTGTCAAAGGATCTGGAGATGAAAAAGGCCTGGGTCTGTGGAGATTGGCTTAGATGCTTTGGAATTGGCTTGGAGGCTTTGAGCTCTGGGGCTAAGGTGGGCAGTGGTCGAGACTGTGGGGGGCTCAGGTGGTTGTGGAGAGGGCAGGGCACCTCTGGGGCCAGAAGGCTGTGGACAGCATAGGGGGTTCTACAGATGAGATTGGCAGATGAGCAGTGAAGGCAGCCTCCCAGCTACCTTAGCCCCAGACTCCTCCCATCAACTTACTCCATACACCGTCCATCTAAATCCCCTGTGGTTTTCCAAGCCCCTCAACAGATTCTCAGCCTACCTTATTCCCAAATACATGTAGCCAGGAGTCGAGTGTTATACTTCTGGCATTTAGGACATTGCCTGTAAGTATACTGTGGTGAGCTCCCCTAGTGCTGAGCCTATTAACTGAAAAATGGAATTGCATGGGAACAATGTCTTGTGGAACTTGTAGTGTACCAGTGAGGTTTATTATCAGACTCTGCTGCAGAAGGACAGTGCTTCATGGGAGAGTCTATTTATGTAAAGGGTGTGGCTTGTTTCAGCCTCTTTGGACGGTGGTGATCTATCAGCAGGACCCTGTGCGCTCTTGCAGTTGCCTGCGGCCTACCTACACCAATCCTCAACAGTGTTCCAGCGGGCTGTATTTCTACAATGTTCCAGCAGATGATCTGCAGAACCAGTCCTACTAGCCACTGAGTTTGTTCCAGGACCAGTGGGCAGCTGTAACGATCGATCGGGGACAACTGCAGGGAGGAGTGCAGTGGAGGCCGATTCCAGGAGCAGAGAGCTGGAGTGTTCCATCATCTCCAGACTCATCATCATCATCTTCACCTAAGCAGCGGGACTGTTTTTCTGTAGTCGTTTGGTTGGGTGAGCGGGCTCAGGTCCACTGATAAGAGTACTGATTTGTGTAATCTAATACCTACAGGGAAAGTTAGTAAAGATCTGAGCACCATCATATAACTGAGGAGCCTGGAATATAACCACTGGAGTTGGAGTATACTGGATTGTTGCCTGTAAGCTTACCACAAAGTCAGTGATCACTGTAAAGGTTTCTATCTATTGCAGCAAAGTTGTTTATTTTATCTCTTTGGCATACTTGGAGGATCTGTGGCTACAATAATTTCCTAGGTACCTAACAGAAGAGCCGGCAGAAGATGCACTCAACTTTGATTGAGGATTTACTACAATTACAGCTACTCCTCCCCCACTGTGTAAAATTCAGGGTTATTACACTTTGTCATTTTGAATTCTCCTAAGAACTCATATTACTAGAGCAGGTGAATTTGTGTGAACCCATTATATTGTTCCTCAAAGTTATACCCATTTATCCATATTTCTTTAAGTGGTACTGATTTATCTGTTTTACATTGAGTGGTTTTAGTTTACCTACAGTTCACTAATCCACTTTAGTCATTCTATCATGTATTAGATTATAGTTAATCAAGATTGATTTGCATCAGTTAACCTCTGTTTGCAATTTATATTGGTGAACATTCAGGTATCCTGATTATACTCAAGTAGAGGAGTTAAGGATATAACTCTTAACGGTTCATGTCAGTGAATAGAAGAGAGTGGTGTTACACATTTAATTATTTTGAGTCTCTCTTATATTCACTAAGATTTCAAAGCTTTTTACGGCATTGAAACATTCCTGTGTGTGACTTGAAAGTAAATTGTTTAACCATCTGCTTATGTGATACAATTCATGTTTTAATTCAGAGTTCTACTTCAATACTGCAGAGATTTAAGTAAATACTTCAAACTCTTAACACTGTGTGGTTCTTTTCACTGAGTGTGTTCAACTAAGAAAAAGGTAACACTATGAGTGAACCCAGAGTGTCAGGAGTGGTCGAGGACTCTCAGAGTCCTGAAGACCAAGAGGGAATGGAATTATCAAGCGACCCTCAAGGGGGCAGTGTTACATACACTTCCCAAAAGCCCCTTCAAAGGCTGGGGGACACCGGAGGGTGGGGTAGGGTCTTGGGTTAAGATAGCCAGGGGAGATTAGGGAGGCTGAATAGCTGAAGAATGAGATGTGTAGCACCCTCTAGGTTGCTAGATGTGAGTGAGTAGGATTTTTGGATAAGGTAGGTAAATTTAGGCAGGCCTGTTTGTTTTAATCTTGGTTGGGAGTGACTCAGGCAGAGCTGGATGACTCACAGGCAGCATCACCAAGACCTCACAATTCTTCCCAGAGTGTTTTAGTGTGTTCTGAAAATAAAGAAGGAGAGGAGAGGTGGAGCTACATGGGGTATTCTGGGGAGTTCTGACCAATCCCCAACTTGGATTGGCAGGGGGCAGGCCTCCTTAACCACCTCCCACCCGGCCACTGTATATATACGGCCGGGTGGGATTTACGTCCTGCAAAACAGGTGCTCGCAGCACGGCCACGCGGCGCGCTGCGGCTCGATCCTGTGATCATTATGATCACAGGATCCAGCCGAGCAGAGATCAGGATATGGGCGCAGTGATTGGCCCTCCCGATCATGTGACGGCTGTGATTGGTCACATTGTAAACAGAGACAAACTTCTCTGTGACAGTTCTCCCCCCGCCGAGCTCAGTGAGAGCTCAGTGGGGGGGAGGGGGGAAGCTGCAGCTATGTGACAGCTCTCTGCATGATGATGATTTCATGCAGAGAGCTTTCATAGATCGCCCCCCACACAGTGCACCAAGCACCACTGATACCCCTGTCCCCATACACATCAGTGTCCCCATAAAACAGTCCCCAAAACATCGGTATGTCCCCCATCACATCTGTCACCATACACCAAACATCTGTCACAGTCCCCAAAACATCTGTCTGTCCCCGTCACATCTGTCGCAGCCCCCAAAACATCTGTCTGTCCCCATCACATCTGTCACCATACAAAAAACATCTGTCTTTCCCCATCACATCTGTCACAGTGCCCAAAACATCTGTAAGTCCGCCAACATCAAATAAACCCAGATTTGGGTTATTTTTACCAAAGAAATGTAGCAGTATCATTTTTGGTCAAAATTTATGAGGAGAAATTACTTATTTGCAAAATTTTATAACAGAAACAAAGAAAAATGCATTGTTTTTGAAAATATTGTCTTTTTTAATTTATAGCGCAAAAAATAAAAAACCCAGAGGTGATTAAATACCACCAAAAGAAAGCTCTATTTGTGTGAAAAAAATGATAAAAATTTCATATGGGTGCAGTATCGCATGTCCGCGCAATTGTTATTCAAACTGCAACAGTGCTGAAAGTTGAAAATTGGTCCAGGAAGGAAGGGGGTTTAAGTGCCCAGTATTGAAGTGGTTAAATACCCAAGGTCAGCCCAGCTGGAGAGGAGTTGTTCAGGAAGGAAGCTGGAGACGGAGTGCTAGGCTGTCGTGGCCTTTGAGAGAGCTCCCCAGTTTGGGGAGGGGGGACCTTGGGCCTGGGTGCAGACGGGACCCTTTGAGAACACGTGGAGGTGTCCTGGACAAGAGGCACAGGAGGAGCAAGAGAGAAGACAGCGGGAGGAGAGCACTGCATGTCAAAGTCTCCAGGGAGGTCGCAGCCAGGAGGGCTGGTGAGTGATACACAGTCAGGAGTGGACTGGGGAGGCACACCTGAGAGGACTGGGAGATTGCAGTCTGGGATGGGTGCAGAACCAGAGGAGTGGACCTTGGTGGCACAGGCAGTGGAGACAGGCAACTGCAGCCAGGGGGACTGGCAGGGCCTGAAGATGTGGTACTGGGACTACCTACAATTTTGCTACACTAATGGGGCCCGCTGCCCCTGCCTGCAAAGGTCATTCACCTTAGGCCTGGTGGAGTCAGCATCGGGCCTACCAATCAGTGCTAGCTGGTTCGGGAGGTGCAAGCAAGTGAAGTGCTGGAGGTGTTGAGGAGAGATAGTTTGCAGCAAGTGAAGTGCTGGAGTTGAAGACTGGAGTTCTATATACCGGTGGTGTATATAGTTGGTCCAATATATTTTTCTGCAATCGGTTGGGCATCTCGTGAATACCCTATCCCCATCCAAGTTCAATACCTTCAATAAAAATACAAAACAAAGTGCATGGACTGTTTTTTGTCTGAGAGTGACTGGAAACCGTGTGCTCAGATTACCAGCAGCCCCTACGAGGGTACCGCTACAGATGGAAGAGGCTTTAGAGATTAGTTAGACTACAAAGTTGGTGAGGGGGCAGAGGGGCTTTAGCGCTGAGGTAGAGGCACTGAAAATGGCTAGAATGCTATAGAGCTGAGGTGACCCGAGGAACTCTAAGGGGTGGAAGAAGTTGTAGGAATGTTGAATTGGCTGGGGGCACTACATATAGGGAAGTGTTGGGGGAAAGAGGGTTTCCACTGCTGAGGAATGATCTGGAGAAATCTAGGGCTAAGGTAGGCTCAGAGGCAGTAAAGTGGGCTAGTGGCCCCTGGGGCAGAAATATGATTAGGGTCTGTGAAGGTTGCTTGGAAATGTTGGGTCCAGAAGGCTGTAGGAGGGGCTTTTGGTCCTAGGGGCTGAGTTGGGCTGTTGGGCAATGAAGGGAGCTGGGGGGCTCAGGGACTTAGGTTGGTTGGGAAGCTGTGGGTTTTGGGGGGGGGGGCTC
>BLSH010335091.1:185097-195178 GCA_018402905.1 Glandirana rugosa
TCTTGAATGTTACTCATTGTTTTATATTGGTAAATACAAATATATCCCAACAACTTCATTGTAAAGGGGTTCTCATTACCGGAACCCATGTAACGTGTCTGTCCGATCAACAGTAGGGGGGGGCTCTGGTGCGAAGGTTGGTTTGGAGGCTTTAAGCTAGGGAGGCTGGAGCAGAGGTGGGCTGTTGAGGTTATTTGGAAACTTTGGGCCTGGGAGACAGTTGAGCAGACTGGAGGTTCCTAAGTCTGAGTTGGTCTAAGGGGCTTTGGAGGGAGATAGGGGTTTCTGGGGGTTAGGTAGGCTGGAACGGAAGCTAAAGTGTGTTGGTGAGTTCGTCAGTCGTTGAAGCACTGCTTTTCTCACAGTCCTACCAGTGGCTTCTCTATGACAACTAGCCTGTCTGTGCAATGTACCCAAGGCCATTACTCTTGGGGAAATGTTACTTCAACAACCCTATATAAACATAAATGGTTATATTTTGTTACTCATTGTAAGTTCTGCCTCCCAACTAGCCTATGTTTTGTAGAGCTTCATTCTCCTTGTCTTTTTATGCTCAATTAACATCTCTGCTATGTTTTGCCTTGTAAATTCAATGAAACTCTAACAAGGAAATCTGTTGGTAGGGCAGGGGTTCTCTGGTCTAGGGAGATTGTTGAGGAAACTGTAGGTACCTGGGGCTAAGGAAGGCTATGAGGTACTATATGGGGAGGCGGCTCTGTAGCCGAAAGGCTTTAAAGTTAGTAGGGAGCCCCCTCCCCCTGACATTGATTGTGTAGCTCGGGGGGGTTGGAAGATCTAGGAGCTTGAGGTAGTCTGGTAAGCTATGGATGGAACCAGGTTGCTCAGAGGTTTGTGTACACTGGGAGGCCCTAGAGGGAGCTTGAGGGGAAAGGGGACTAGGAATGATGAGGCTGTAGAGGTTCTTTGAGGCTTACGTGGGCTAGAGGGGGCTGAGGAAGGCATATGGTGGCTGGAGGCTGCTGAGGAAGGGAGTTCTGGGGCTGAGATTGTCTGTGAAACTGTGGTGAGACTATGGAGGAGGTTCTTGTGGCTGAGGTGGTCTGGAGGGCTTTAGGGCTGAGATGGGCTTGGGGCAGTAGGGCTGTGATAGGCTGGGGGGCACTGAGGTTGAGCTAGACTAAAAGGCTTTGGGGTTAGCTGGGGGCACTGGGTCTGAGGTGGACAGTGTAGCTCTAGAGGGGACATATATGCTTTAGGGCTGAAGAAAAGCTGTTTAGTACTGACAAGGGCTGAGGAAGGAACTATGGAAATCTGGGGCTTAGGTGGACTAAGAGGGTGTTGAGGACTTAGGGTCACCTGGTTGGTGGGTTCCTGAAGGACACTGGAGGGCGCTCTCGGGTTATGGTGAACTAGGATGTGACTGTGGAGCGTAGGGATATTGATATGTTGTGGAGGGGATTCTGTAGCTAAAGCTGCCTGTGGAGAAGAAATGGAACCTCTGGAGATGGGAGGCTATAATGTGGACTGGTAGTACTTGGGGAATTATTGGGCTTGGGGGCTATGAATATGACTTTGAGGCTTCAGTGTGGGAGGTAGACGTGTGTGGGAGGGCTCTGGGGGTGCTGATCCTGGGGTCGTGGGAGCTCTGGGAGAATAGGTGGAGGGCAGTAGAGAGGGCAAGAGATACTGTAGCTTGTGATCTCTGAGGGGTGCTTGTGGGGATAGCTCTGGGGCTGAGGTGAAATAGAGGGGCCGTAAAACGATTTGGGGTGCTCTGGGGCTGAGGTAGGTTGGAAGGCTTTTAGAGGAGTTGAGGAGCAATGGGCCTGAGGCTAGAGGACGGTGCAGGGAGGCTCTCCATTTAAGGTCCACTAGGAAGTTGGGGACTGGCCTTCACATCTGGGAGGCCCACCCCCCCTCTGTGCTTGGGGCCCACCCCCCCCTCTGTGCTTGGGTAGATGGAGAAGTTTAAGTTGGATCAGTGGTCTGCGGTGTGACCAAACAAATTCTCTGAACAGGGTCGCGACACGTTTAAAGAAGACCAGAAATACAGAATGCTTGGCAGGACAGTCATCTTCAGGGCGCTACATCGCCTGAACCACGTTAATGTAAGTGAGTGCCAGTGGAGTAGATCCGTTTTGAGGCGAGCGGGTAGCGGAACAAAATTCGCCGCATACAGGTCAGAGGCGTCAGGCGTAATGTTGACTCCCAGATAGCAAATGGAGGAAGTAGTCTGATGAAACAGGTACACTGCGGTCAATGTCAGGAATACATTTCTGTCCACTGAAATATTGAGAATCGTGGATTTGGCTAGGTTAATTTGAAAAAAGGACAGTAAGCCATACTCTTGTAATGAAAGAAGCAGTTCCGGTAGCGAAACGTGGGGGTCAGTGAGAAAGAAAATTAGGTCATCTGCAAAAGCGGCCACCTTATGGGTTCCCAATGATTTCTGGAATCCCGCTATAGAAGGGTTCCCCCTTATTGTGCATAAAAAGGGTTCCAGTGAGAGAATAAAAATCAGGGGGACAGGGGGCAGCCCTGCAGCCGTAGGGCAGGAATAGAGAGAATGGATCCAGTGAAGCATGGAGGGTCTGAGTCCTATGTGTTCAAGAGTAACATACATAAAAGACCAATTCACCTGGTAGAAAGCTTTCTCTGCGTCCGTAGACAGCAAGAGAAGTGGCCTGAGGGTCGTTCGGGCGGCGTGGACCAGGTTCACCACTTGAATGGGGTTGTCCCGGGGTTCTTGTAGCGGTACAAAGCCCGCTTTGTCTCTGTGGATTAGGCTTGGGATGTGTGGTAAAAGCATATTGGCTAAGACTTTTGCAAACAATTTCAAGTCTGCGTTCAATAACGCTATCGGCTGATAGTTTCCACTGCTTGAGGGGTCTTTCCCCTCTTTTGGGATCAGGGAGATATAGACTCTAAGGGTATCTACTGGGAAAGAATTTCCCTCAGCAATTGAGTTCAGGGCAGAAACTAGGGGTCGAGACAAGGTTTCAAAGAAAGATTTGTAGTACGCCGGGGTGAGGCCATCTGGACCGGGGCCTTTTTGGGTTTTGAGTGGGCAAGGGCCGTTCCCAGCTCTTTGATCATAATGGGCTCCTCCAGCTCCTCCTGTACTGCGGAAGGTAATGCCGGCATACCGGATGCTGCAATGTAGGCCTGTGGGGAGAGTCCCCCATCAGGGAGGGAGGTCGGACGGGACGTCCCACCTATATTGTAGAGCCCTTCATAGAAAGATCTGAACTCCGTTGCCATATCCTCGGAGGTGGATAACTTCTGCCCCATGGCACTTACAATGTGTGAGATGTGTGTTTTTGTTTGGGGTCCACGCAAGGCCCGCGCTAACAGAGCACCAGGCTTATTCGAAAATTCGAACATCGTACGTTGCGCCCATGCCAATTTTTGTTTAGTTTTGTGAAAAACAAGTGATCTCAGTTCCTCGCGAGCCTTGAAGAGTTCCTGATAAGTGGCGCATGCCAGATTGGCCTTGTGTGTACGTTCCAGCCTTTGAATTTGGGCAATGAGTTAGTCCGTTCTCCGGGTCCTCTCTGGGTCAGGCCCCTATTTTGATCAGTACTCCCCGAACAACTGTCTTGTGGGCCTCCCACACTGTCAACGGGTTACTAACTGATGAGTCAGTGGGGTACTGCGCAGTCAGTACAAAAGTGGTGAGGAACTTATGTGAAAAAATGATAACTTAACCATACCTCGATAATTAAAAAGATGCTCATAAAATGGATATAAATAAACACTACTAACCAAATAAATATAAATCATACATCACATAGAAATAGATGAATAAATGTGCAATATAACCTGTACCCTTACTTCCAGTCAGGAATACAATATGTGAAAACTATTAATCCAAAAGACAGTGAAAACTTATATATGGAAAGTTCAACTTATTAACACCAGGTGGTGCTGTGATGCAAAAAAGTGCTCCAGTGAATGCACACAGTGCTAGGCAATGCTATTGTAAAACAACAGTTCCAGTCACAGCTAGCAAGTGATATGATGTGTCAGATAAACTTGTTGGTAATGCATCCACACACGTGCATAGACTAGTGTTGTAGGAGTCAGTCTGGTCAGCAACACTGTGCGCCTCCAGATGGGCTCCTGGGCCAGTGTTATCCACACCCATGCTCTCAGAACTCTCACCTTAATTAGGTGTACAATATGCCTTATGCTGAAAATCCTAAAGCAGCAGCAAATGACCCCGTTACTTCGCGTCCTCCAATCTCCTCCTTACACTCTTGCCAGGTCACGTTATATGCGAACAATGTATGTAGGTGGTAATTCCCCCTCATGCATATAAACACAGAAACATACTCCCATAGTGTAGCAGCATAAAATCAACCATTTATTAAACGCTAAAAGTGGCTGCTTACATTAAGAACAATAATGACAGACATAAAAACAGCGGCGTTTCCGCCTCTCACTTAACTTTCGGTATCGGGTCAGCTCCGGCCACGTCCTACGTGTTACGTCACGTCACGTGACTTCATCAGGGTCACTAACTGAGCTCTCATTGGTGGAAAAGTATTCCCGAATGGTGGTCAGGAGCTCGGTGTGGATCTCGTTAGATTGTAGCAGAGACTCATTCAGCCTCCAAGAGGGAGGGGTCAGAGATGCTGGGCCCAATTGAAGCGTCAAGTGGACCGGGGCATGGTCCGAGAGGGCGATCACATCAATAGATGCCGATACTACTCTGGATAATTCTTTATGCGAAATGAGGAGATAGTCTAGATGTGAATATGTGTGGTGGACTGAGAGAGGTAAGAATAATCCCTACCCTGCGGGTGCAGTAGACGCCAAGGGTCGACCAACTGCAAGGCTTGCAGGCCCGTATGCAACCGTTTTGAGCAAGAGTACGAGAGGTGAGATGCGCCCCTGGTAGCATCCAGGAGTGGGTCTAAGACAAAGTTGAGGTCGCCTCTAAAGACAAGAATACCCTCCATAAACTCCAGGTGCTCCGAAAGGAGTCTCTGCAGAAACTGGGGATGATCAGCGTTCGGGAAGTATACATTTACTAACGTGACCTGTATGTCCGCCACCCTCCCCTTAACGAAGAGGAAACGACCTGGGTGTCTGTCCTGAGTGCCCCAAATGCCCACGGTACCGATCTGCCCACTAAGATACTAACCCCCTTGGATTTGGAGATGGGAGAAACACTATGATAGGCAGTTGGGTAGGCCCTATTTGTCAGTCTAGGGATGTGGTCTCCCCGGAAATGTGCAGAAACTTGAGTTTTGCCCCTCCGCAGGTCAGCCAGCAGCTGGGAATGCTTCTCCGGCGTGTTCAAGCCTTGGACATTATGGGAGGTGACCTTCAGGAGGACCATGATTGATACCGCCCCGAGACCAGGTCCACAGGAACAAAGGAGCGTGGCCACTACTCGCACGTCACACGCAGGCAAGAGACAGAAAAAGAGGAGGAGATAAAGAAAGAAGAAAGAAAATGAAAAGGGGGGGGAAGAAAGAGCGGGAAGAGGCAAAGCAAGAGATAAAAGAGTGAAGTGCAGAAGGGAGGCTGAGACTAAAAAGAGGGTGGGAGGAAAGGGGGAAGGGAATATTCTCTAGTATGGAATAGAAAATGGACTCCTGTCCAGCACACCAAGTGTCCGGCCAGGTTTCCGCCCTATTTGGGGACGGCTAGGTAATGGACAGCTACCCGAATTGGACAAGAGATTTGGGTTAACTGACCAGAGGATAGTGGAAATGCACAGCACCAAGGCTCATGGAACCATTATCGGGTTGTTACAAAGAGCCCAAAGAGACATATTAGCAGTAACCAACACTCCGACATGTAAAAAAAATGTATAAATCAAACATGTTTGAACACATAAAACCATGCAAGCAAGGTAAGTAACAGCCGATGAAGGCAAGGATCCGGGAGCAATCCTAGGGACTATGACACAGGGCTCGCCAGTGGCAGGCTGCAACAAGTAAGTGGATAAGCACTCAGCCAGTACCGGTTCCCATCCGGGGGGGAGACACGGGGGTGAAAATGCCCGCTCAATGTCTGCTCCCCAGCGGAGAGACCCCACCCAGGACATTATATCCCGAACCCCCAGCTGTCAAAGACAGAAACACGTAAACAGGGGTGTAAATGAGAGGGAACCCATGGCCTGGAGGATGCCCGACACCGGACACCCTGAAAACATTAAACCTACACATCAGTTATGTCTCTCTATTGGGTATATTTGCCATTATCATCGACAGTGAAAGCAAAAGAAAATCCTAAATCTTGGGTTGACATCAGAACAGTAACAGATGGGAAACCTTCCAATGGGGACACTTGTTCTGAAGACCTTGCTGACACCCCTGGATTCCTTCACTTTGGGGGGGATTTCCTATCCCTTCCTGTTTTGGCTATGGGATAGGAAGTTAAGAGAAGTCTCCCCTATGGGACACAGATGGCAAAAAAAAAAAAAGGACAGGGCTTTTAACCCTCCCTTTTTCTATTCAAAATGAATTTGAGAAAATGCCTTTAGCTACACTTTTTACTTTTCAATAAAAACTCCAAAAATGTGGGTTGTTCTAAAACTTTTGACATCTCACCAGTGTCTCACACACGAACATAATTAAATGAGGTTGATTCTGGATGATAACTGTCCTCCTGTGAGAGTAGACACCCATCCCATTTCTGGAGTGCTGGAGAATTTAAACACTATTGGCACAGTGAAAGGGTGCCAAATAATACATTATCCAAAAATTACCAAAAATGTAATATATTGCAGCATACCAATCATTAGATGTGGTGGCTGCATTAGGTTTCTTTGTAGGCTTTTTTCCTTTTGTTTTCACCTAGTAATCTGCCCAGTTACACTCTAGATGAAGGAGCACAGGGATACAGAAGAAAGCAGCACTGTCAGCCTTTGGGGGGGGGGTGTTAAATGTACTAGCAGATTTAAATACACTAACACATTGAAGCCAAATTCCAGCTCACACTTTATAAGCAGTTACAGCAAACAGTTGTTTACCTTTTGGGAAAAAGGTTTTACACAAATACATAAAAATTATCATTATAAGCACCCCTGCCATTGTTGAATGGTTTGTCTCATACCTGTAATTGATACATTCTGCAAGGGAGCTTATTCGACATAATACATTTTTCCTTTTGGGTTTAATATCACTTTAAATAAATAAAATAATAAAAAAAATGAAAATGCAGAATACTGAAAAAATATACGGTTCCTTTTGTACAGTCAAAAATCCTGATGTAAATCCCTATAAATGAAGATGAAGCCTTAGGCTGGGTTCACACTATTGCGAATTGGATGCGGATTTTGCCGCATCCAATTTGCATGTCAGGAGATTGTGACCGGTTCACATATCTCCGGAGCGACTCCGGTGCAAATTGCACAGGAGTCCTGTGCGTCTTCTGGTCTGTTTCATATCCGAATTCAGCTAAAAATTCAGGCTGAAATTGGACCTGAAATGGTGGACGGGGATGCACCAACCCCTGCTGTGAGCCGCTCCATGCTGCGGTGTGAACCCAGCCTCGCTGATTGCTAAGGGAAAAAACTCCACTTTTTTGGGCATTTTCATAATTGAAATGAACCTGTAAAATAACTTGATTTTCATAACATTGATTAATCTTTTGCACCTTAATTCCAAAACTTACCATTTCTTGCAAAGTTAGCAATAGCAAGTGCACCTGTCATTTGAAGAAGGGTGTGCCGTGAGGTCAGCCAAGATGGGATATTTTGGTAGACGACACCATTGCCATTGTCAAATAGTTTCTGCATGGATTCATCTGTCAATGACATAAAATATAGTTAAAAGAGAAGTACAGGATCCAAAAACCACCAAACATTTATACTCACCTGTAGGTCTGTAAGTATACTTTTTTTTATACAATTATACAATTGCTTAGAATGGAGGAAGAAAAGCTGCAACCCCAAACCCACAATTAGGTACAGTATAAAATAGGTGCAAAAGGGGGCTGCGCTAGTGGCTGAAATACCGTATACCAATTAGTGATATGTAGTAATGACAAAAAATATTATAGTGTAAACTTCAAGAAAATCATAATTGAGAGTCCATGTATAATGAAATCCACAGTCCACAAAAATAAAAAGTTAAGGCATCCATATAGACCCCAATTGTCTATATGTTAGGTGAAAATAGTGCTCGTAAAAACAAAAAAACACAAGTAGTATGAAGGTGCATAGGCAAGGGTGTATCTATATACAGCCCTTAAAGTGATGAAAATCCACACTGTAATGAAGATTATATAGAGGACACTGGGTGCTTCTATGGTATATCAAACTGCAATAATCCGCCACCAAGCAATGTAAGCTGCTTACCAGACGTAAGCGCAATATGCGCTTTGGCTTCTCAACCGGCCAGGGTCCCACCAAGGGATAAAGAGGACTTCTCCCAAAGGGTATTGCCCAGAGGCAGCTCAATTCAACTCCCAGGATCAGTCATCCAGCATGGAAAAAAGACTTATATAGTGTGATATTGCTTTAAAAGAGGTTTAATGAATAAAATGATTGCACTTACAGCAGGTCCGAATAGCTAGAGCATAAAACAAAGCCGGCCGGCTCAGCGTGTAAACACATCCAATGGCAGTGACATCAGCATGCCCTCCCGACGTACGTTTCGTCTTCCAGCAGATGTCGTCCAGAGATAGGGCGCTCTGCCGACGTATTGCCTCTTATGGGAACCTCCCCCCTCGATCTGAGTGTCAGTTAGGCAGCCGCCCGCCATATTGGAAAGGGGAAACTCACCCATACCTTAGTTAAAAAGTTTATTTCAGAAAAAACATGACTACACGTCACACAAAATATATAATAAATAAAAACAGAACCTATATAGTGTGTCGTGACGCCCGATGAAAGGGGAATCTAAACTGCAATTGCTGGGCAGACATTAAATACCATCCATGGGCTCCAATCACGTAATACCAATCAAGGCCACAAGAAGGAGCCGGAGGAAGGTAAAGAGCTTCATTATAGACAACTGCACAGATATCTCCTGGAGTGACAAGACTCGATACTGACTGCAGAGTATAAACAATAGCTCTGTTTTCCATTCTGAGGCCAATCCATATAATCCTCCAAATATGTCAGTCTCATCTTCTTTGTGATGAAAACGGGGGGGGGGGGGGGGATGGAAAGAGGGGGGTTTTCACCACAACTTC
The DNA here is from genome assembly GCA_018402905.1 of Glandirana rugosa. Classification (NCBI taxonomy): domain Eukaryota; kingdom Metazoa; phylum Chordata; class Amphibia; order Anura; family Ranidae; genus Glandirana; species Glandirana rugosa. The sequence continues at coordinate 194,215 of BLSH010335091.1, forward strand.
ACAGGAATTAATTTTGTGACCTGTGACACAAAGGGAGTGGTCTACTTGTCGCAGTGTCCCTGTGGGCTCCAATATGTAGGGAGGACCAAATGCCCACTACAAGTCAGACTCAATGAGCACATCTCTAACATTCTTACAGGTTTTAAAAATCATTCAGTTTGAAAACACTACCATGATGTGCACCATCGTGACCCTTCTAATACCCTTTTTGTTGGGATAGATAAATATGAGTCACATTGGTGAGGTGGCTCCTTAGTTAGAGAGATTTGGAGATTCGAGATGTCATGGATCCATAAGATAAAATGATCGAGGGGGGAGGTTCCCATAAGAAGTAGGGCATCGGCAGCGCGCCCTATCCCTTGGACGACATCTGCTGGAAGACGAAACGTACGTTGGGAGGACATGCTGATGTCACTGCCATTGGATGTGTTTACACACTGAGCCAGACAGCTTTGTTTTATGCTCTACCTATTCGGACCTGCTGTAAGTGCAATCATTTTATTGATTAAACCTCTTTTAACCACTTGCCGACCGCCGATCGGCAATTGACGGCGGCAAAGTGGCTCGTTCCCGCAAATCGCCGTCATACGACGGCGGCTGCGGGAACGTGTATAGTGAGCGCGCGCGCGCCGCCGGAGGCGCGCCCGCGCGCTCACTGTGTCCAGGGGGGCCAGGGAGCGGGTGCGGCGGCTTCGATTGCCGCCGGCCACCCGCGATGCCCCCCCCCGGAGCGAATGAGCGGAGGTCCGTGTATGTAAACACGGACCTCCGCTCTGTGTGAGGGGGAAGGGCTGTGATCACAGCCTTCCTTTACGTGAAGGCTGTGATAACTTCCCTTCCCCTGTTAGTGCATCCCCCATACAGTTAGAACACGCCCAGGGAACATAGTTAACCCTTAGCGCGCCCCCTGCAGGTTAACCCCTTCACTGCCAATGACATTTACACAGTAATCAGTGCATTTTTA
>BLSH010335091.1:212593-226216 GCA_018402905.1 Glandirana rugosa
TGCAGAACTTCTAATCTTCCATGTCGAACGAGTAACAAGATTAACGATAGACAAATTATACAACTCTTGATAGAGCGAACCTCTACTATCTGGTCCATCACACGGGGAGAATGACTTCGCCCTGGTATAACGGACCAGATACCCACAATAAGATGTACATTGTAATAAACCAATTCTTACAATATAATAGATTGATAAGTGAAATTAAGTAGCGCCACGAGAGGTGAGAAGATTATTACAGGAAGGGGCTCCATGCGGGACCGAGAAGGGGTACGATGTCTGGTGGTTGGGGAGTTAGTCAGGCCAGCACGGCCTAACAGGTAGGTCTCCAAGATATTTCACCCGGCCGAGTCCGCGGCGTAGGGTGAACTGGGAGCCACTTGGGGGGTGATCGGATGAATGGGAATTTATTTGTCGTCAGATTAAAAGGGAATATGGGGGGTTCACCGAGGGTCAAGTGGGATGCGGCGCCTGAGCCGGCCCACTTTATAGAACCTCTGGATGGACAATCCGGCACGACCGGACTGATTGAGGGGTTGGTGGTCTGTAGCATGGGGAAGAGCCAGGGCGTACCTCGGGGAAGGACATTATTAGAAGAGTGGAGAGCACCGCGATGAATTAAAGTGAATAGTTAGATAATATAACATTCTTAACCAAATAATGTTACATGTAGAATAACACCCATAGACCAGGCAATATGGTCCCGCTTCAGTAAGAGGGGCACACTACCTGGTCTATCATCTCCAAGCGAGATAGTTCTCAACATATTAAACAGATAGCAATTAGAACAATGAGCAAGCTGTACCTTCTAATCTTCAAGACGTAAGATCTGAATACACAGAGTATAGTGTCAGTTGGGTAGGCGGATGGCTGGTCAGTAGGAGGTAATACTTTTAGGGGGTATTTTGGGTCTGGGATACCCAGAATCTGTATCAGTGGTGCTGTCCACTTTTGCATATAAGGGTTCGTAATTGGAGTATTTTATGCAGGAAGTGATGGGGTGTCAATGCCCAGTGTATGATGGGCAAGAGATAGAGTTAGAGAGTAAAGACAATAGGGACTTTGCATACCAGCTCTATAACAGATCTTTGCATTTGGTCATGGAGATTACAAGGTGGCTCATAGAATTAATAAAATACAAAAAATTAAACAATACATTTCTGCTTCGGTAATATCCCTATTTGGTCCATCCCCTCTTAGTAAAATAGGTCTCAGCCGAATAGGTGTATAACGGTTAGAACAATGGACAACTTGCACCTTTCAGCTTTTGAGGGGTAAGAGCAGCAGACATAGGGGTCAATGCATGTAAGGCAGTTGGGTTGCTGGTCATTAGTGGGTACACTCACAGGGGTGGTTAAGAGCCGGGAGACTCAAGTTCTCAATCAGATGTTCCGTCCCCTAATGTAGAGGAAGATTTGTTTTGGAGCCGTCAATGCAAGGGGTGGGGGGGGGTCGGCATCCAGCGTGTGAGGTTCAAGATGTGAGGTTGAAAAGTGAAGTCCATAGGTATATTGCTTAACAGTTCAATACACCCCTTGGTATTTGACCGTGGAAGTTATAGAATGGCTTATAGGGCTGTATGGGTGACTGGCTAGTGAATATTTCCAAGAAAATCTGCTTTGCAAGTGAAGTCTATTTTCAGTAGCTGCTACGAACGAACGGGTTGGTAAGTGAAGAGGGGTGGAAGGTTAACATGTTGATAAACGTTCTCTATCAAAATCCAGTTGACAAAATATGGGTGAGGCAGCCTGTATGGAGACAGTGGGAGGTGATGCGGGGAGTAGGGTAGATGTAGGCATGCTTGGGTTCAGCGTTGTTGAGTAAAAAGTGGGAATTAGGGGCAGGGCAGGTGGAGGAGAGTTATTCGTAAGATAATGTTAGGAGCGAGAAGTTACCATCTGGAGAGACAGGGTGTCTATTCCTCAGCAGGCTGTACCGGGTTGGGACGGTCTTCCTCAGCCATCCGATCTCCACGTTCTCTGCGATAAGGGGTTGTGTTGATGCGTCTGCGTGGGGTGCGTTGCTCCAGTTGGTGAGGGACAAGCTCTTTCCAATGTTCTGGTATGACAAACTCCCGGTACCATTCTGGGACAGGAATTTCCGAGAGTCCAGTGAAGCTGAAGAATTGAGGGAGATCTGCTAGTGTGTGTAGCGTGAACGACCGTCCTTGAATAGTGACACACAGTCCGAACGGAAAACGCCACTTGTAGATGATGTGTCTTTCTCTTAGTGCCGTTAGAATAGGGCGCAGGGCTCTGCGGTGATTCAAGGTGATTTGAGATAAATCTTGGTATATCTTAATATCCGAGCCATTAAATTGAATTTCATCTTGGTCTCTAGCTCTGATAGTGACTTCTTCTTTTAAACCAATATGTCAGGAGATGGCGCTGTCACTCTTAATTTTAAGTGGGTATGTAAACCTAGTAAGTGTGTTGTATACCATCTACTATATTGTACGTGGGAGTCAAAACACACACAAAGAACATAAACCTTCAAATGTCCGTAAAAATCCGTAAAAACCTGTATATGTACACACTGAATACTTTTTCAAGAAGTGAAGGTGTTCAAATAAGTAAAAGGTGTCTCTATATGTAGGTGATCATAAATATGTGAAGTAAAAACAACATAGGTGGAAAAAGTCCTGGGACTTTTTCCACCTATGTTGTTTTTACTTCACATATTTATGATCACCTACATATAGAGACACCTTTTACTTATTTGAACACCTTCACTTCTTGAAAAAGTATTCAGTGTGTACATATACAGGTTTTTACGGATTTTTACGGACATTTGAAGGTTTATGTTCTTTGTGTGTGTTTTGACTCCCACGTACAATATAGTAGATGGTATACAACACACTTACTAGGTTTACATACCCACTTAAAATTAAGAGTGACAGCGCCATCTCCTGACATATTGGTTTCAACATTATTTCCTCTTCGGAGGTAATTATCTGGAGGGCAGCAGTCCATATATTTGGCTATTTTTGTGTTTCTCCCAGCGCGAGATTTCATACTTCATTTCCAGACTTCTTCTTTTAGTTTGAAATCCATAAAGCAACAAATAATATCTCTGGGAGGATCTCCCTCTCTCCCTCTAGGCCTGAGTGCTCTGTGTGCTCTCTCAAATTCAACAGGGGTGTCCGCTGGCCTTTCAGTGAGATTATTGAAGAGTGATTGGAGAGCTAGAGGAATTTGATCGTGTTCGACCGATTCAGGTATACCTCTTACCCTTAAGTTTCGTCTTCTACCACGATTATCAAGATCCTCCAGCTTCCTTTGCATCTCAATCAAATGGTATTGAAAGCGCGTGCTATGTGTCTGGAGCTCCCAGATATCTTCCATGTGGCGTCCGGTGGCTCTCTCTACCTCCTCTAACCGATCGGAGACTCCTCGTATCTCGTCCTTCAGGTCTGTGACTGCATCGGACAGGGCTCCTTTAATGTCGGATGCAATTGATTGAAGGTCCGACATCTTAGGCATCTGTTGGATGAGGGAGAGGAGAGTATCCTTGTCTGAAGAGGTCGTCGGGCAGCTTGAGCCTTCCACGTGCTTCCTTGCAGCGGCCATATTTGGGGAAGCTGATCGTGGAGAGGAGGCCGAGGATGGGGCAGCCGGCTGGGTTCGGAACAAATCTGGCAAATTTCGGCTCTGCTGGGTGTGGTGGGTGTTCGTGAAGGGTAGTTGTCGCCCTATTTTGCCCATCGTGGGTAGGTGCTCGCTTGTGGAAGCTTTTTCTCCCCCGAGGTGCCGGAGCTCCTGGTTTAGGCGACCATCTTGCCCGCGCGCTCAGCCACGCCCCTCCAGTCACAAATCTCATCCTCATTCGCAAGGTTAGAAAGAAAAGTAAAACAAGATACGTGTAAGTGAAAAAAGACATTAACTGGTAAACAATAAACATGTCTGTGGTTTACAATGTGTGGAAACCACCGTGGGTGCTTCCCAATCAGGGGCAGCATTGAGCTGCTGAATTGCAGAGGGGGGGTTAAGTCTTTGCCTGAGGCTAAGGAACATTCCAGCCGACTGTCGGGAAGTGGTTAGAATTATAGCCCGTGATTTAGTTGTGTGTTTTAGAGTTTTTTGTGGTGACTAACTTCCACTCCTGGTCAACGCGGTGCGGGGATGTATGGGGAGGAGAGTCATTAGAAGGCTCAGGGAGGATATTCCATTCATTTAGTAGAGCTATGCCTTGATCTAAATTATTCACTGTGAAGGAACGGTTGTTTCTGGTGATTGTGAGTTTTGTGGAATATCCCCATTTATAAATGATCTTGTGGTTCCGTAGGACCTTGGTCACTGTGTTAAGATTCCTCCTTTTTTGGAGAGTATATTGTGATAGGTCAGCATAGAATTGTAGTTTTTGATACAATGGTGGGAGATCAGGTTGATTGCGCATGGCTGCCATAAGGGTCTCCTTGACGTGGAAGAAATGCAGCCTGAGAATGACATCTCTGGGTGTTTGTTCTGGTAGGTGTGCCGGTTTCGGCAGCCTGTGTATTCTGTCTATTGTGACATCCAGATCTGTGAGATCAGGTATGAGGCTTTTGAACAATGTCATTGCAAAATCACGCAGATCAGATTGCTGAACTGATTCAGGGATTCCCCTTATTTTAAAGTTGTTCCTTCTTGTCCTATCTTCTAAATCTGCTAATTTTGCTTTTAACCATTCTGATTCTTTCTCTTTATCTTCGTGAGCGTCCACGAGGTCATTAATGGTTGCAGCATAATCCCCCATTTTCGTTTCAATATGTGTAACCCTCTCCTCTACTGCTTGGATATCTTCATGATATCTGTGCATGTGTGCCGCTAGATCCGATTGTATAGTGCTTCTAAGGGAAAGGAGCATGTCCTTAAGGACCGTGTCCAAAATAGGTTGGTTCTGTGTGGGGAAGGATTCGATTGAATCCGGCATCTCCCTCGTGTCATCCCCAGATTCAGATGCGGCCTCCGGGCTGAATCCAGTGGCATCCAGCCTGGGTTTAGCTTTGGCTGGGCTTGTGGATGTTGGTGTGGAAGGGCAGGATGAATGTCTATTAGGGGAGCCTCTGATTTTGGGTTGTGTCCCCTTGGTCTGTTGAGGATGGTGCTGTGTGGCGGCCGGGGGAGTGTAGGCCCGGCCGCCATCTTGCTTACCTCCGCCCTGGCCAGGAGAGAAGAAGTCCGTTAGGCGCTGTGGCTTCTTTTCGTTTTTGCGTTTCCTGGACATGTTCTGGGTGGTAGCCCGATTCGGAACGCCACCACCGCGGGTCCTGCGTCGCCTTGGAAGGGCTGATTCGGGCCGCTTTATCCCGCTGTCCGCCGGAGCTCCGAGCCTACACGTCCGCTCGGCTCTGCATCAGGCCACGCCCTCCAAATATATGTATTTTAATGTTAACATATTTCATGCAATCTTCACCCCTCATCCTAACATCTGTGCCCTGCTATATATTGTATATAAGAATTTATTTGTACTTATGGATTTATGACTACTGTGACCTAACAGACTTTTATACTCTAAATGATGATTATTATGATTTGATTGTTTTTTATACTATGAATACTAATAAAACCATTAATACATATTAATTGCATCATATATGTCTCCAGGAATGCATGCTTCACTCAAAGTCCCAAATGCTTTCTCTCTCTCTTGTCATTGGCATGGTTCAGGCTGCATTTCATGGGCACTGGTAAATATTTTAGTACACCATTTGGTTCAGAATATTTTTTTCTTGTTTTCCTCCTCTAAAACCTAGGTGCGTCTTTTGGTCAGGCACATCATATGGAGCAAAAAATACGGTACGTAGAGGATAATCATTTAACATAAAAAGCGGTAACTGTCCATACAAAAATGGAAAGAAGTCATCTAAACCTTAATCCAAGCATTTTTTTTTCAAAGTCATCTAAATGATCTAAAGCCGGCCATAGACATATCGCATCTCAACTGGTTCAGCAAGAATTAAGCAATTTTCTTTCCTGCAACCAAGAAATTGTCACCTTAGCATTTCTCTTTTTTTTTCTTTTCTAAAAAAAGCAGAGACCAACTGAAATTTGAACAATGTATTGTATGGGCAGGCTGATTGTTCCCAAGTTAATCTATCAATCAACTTGGGTACAACCAGCCTGTCGGATTTTATATGCAAACTATAATAGTTGCCGATGTCCCCGATGGGGACAGCTTGCCCCCCACCAAGAGAACACAATGGCTCCGCGGGAGGAATTCCCCCATGACCCGTGGTTGCAGGAAAGAAAATCTATGGCCAGTTTTAGGAATTGACTGTACATGGAACAAAAGGTATTTCCTGACAGACTCCTATGGCAGCATACGTGTGGGTAAGGCCCCGCTTCCACTACTACCCCATAGGACCCCTCTCCCATAAATCTTTGCTCCTTCCCAGCTGATATGTTCCTTTTTTGTCCTCCTCCATGTGGACCAGGATTTGGTTCGACTACCTGAAGTTTTTTCCAGAACAGCCACTTTACAGTCGCCCGTGGCCAGTGGAATACGTCCCCCCCGATACGCCCCTGCTGAGAGCGGGGTATGGGGTATATGCAGAGTAAGTGCTGAAGATGGATTGGAGATATGTGCGCTGGCCGGGTGCCCTGCTGAGAGCGGGTGGCCCTAATCTGCTGTGTGTTGGACGCTGGAGGGTCCTGGGCAGCGCTGGGCGGTGGAGTGGGGAGATTTCATAAACTTCCCATGGATGTAATGGCAGCAAGTGTGTGTTTTGTTCTCTGTCCTGTCCTCCATCTATGGGTGTTTCTCTGCTGACAGTCAGGATGGCCGAGGGCAGTGCTCCAGCCATCGACTTCCGTTCGGGTCCCACGGTCGGTCTGCGCATGCGCGATCGCGGGACGAGACCGAGGCTTGGCTCGCGCTTGCGCGCGTGTGCCTCGGCGCTGGCTGGCACCAGTGGATGACGCCATCACAGGCTTTTAAGCCTGGGGAGCCGCACAAACCTCGGGAATGACTGCAGGGACATTTTCCCCAGGCTGTGCGTTTGGTCTCCCCAGGTATGTGAATGATACAAGGGGGGGGAGTGTGGTGGTTTCAACACGATTTTTACTCTGCTTCTCCCCCTAGGTGTCTGTAGCTATGGACTCTCCTCTGCCCCCTGGTGGTCAGCCCTTGCCCAACAGGTACCTGGTGGTCCTGGGGGGGGGGGGTTTGTTTATGTGGGGGAGAACAGGCTTACTTAAAGGGGACACACCCTTGTCTTTTTTTTTTTTTGTTTTTTGTAGCCCTTCCAGGTCCGGTTCTCACCGAGGTTCACACAAGCAAAGTGGTTCGTCTAAATCTCACCATCATTCATCAACTAGATCTGGGCGTCATGTAGCGCACTCAGACGCAGGACGCCACGTCAGAGACAGCTCCCATCCACACTCTTCCCGTCCAGGGAGGGACGGCAATACATGGTGGGGATGCAAAGTGACTGTTTCAGCAGATAAATCCCTCTGTGACCGCTGCTATAAAAAAGCAGTTAATGAAAGGGAGAACCCTATTCAGAACTTGGAGCAATTGGTTAAACGGGTGGTCAAAGAGTCTCTACAGGAGAGAGACACTCGTCAGCCACAAGCCCCTCCCTTGGCTCCTGCAAAATCCCTTTTATTGGATGATCAGTCTGAAGATCCATGGGATTTTTCTCAGCCCAGACTCCCGTCGCCAGCTCATTCTGATGAGGATTCGGACGTGACTCTTGAGGTTAGCTTCAATTACGCTTTGGTTCCCCTCTTAGTGGGGGCCATGAAGGAAGCCTTGGATTTGGAAGACCCGGCGGTTTCACCTCCAAAGCAGAAGAGGCTATTTAACCTCTTCCTTACCGGCCACTTAAACCCCCCTCCTGCCCAGACCAATTTTTGGCTTTCAGCGCTGTCGCATTTTGAATGACAATTGCGCGGTCGTGCGACGTTGTACCCAAATAAAATTTGCGTCCTTTTTTTCCCACAAATAGAGCTTTCTTTTGGTGGTATTTGATCCCCTCTGCGTCATTTCTGATCGCCGCTATAAACAAAAAATGAGCGACAATTTTGAAAAAAAGAACAATATTTTTTACTTTTTGCTAAAGTACAAATCCATTAAAAAAATTATTCATCAGTTTTGGCCGATTTATATTCTTCTACATATTTTTGGTAAAAAAAAAAATCGCAATCGGCGTATATTGATTGGTTTGCGCAAAAGTTATCGCGTCTACAAACTGGGAATTGATTTCTGGCATTTTTATTATTTTTTTTTTTTTTACTAGTAATGGCGGCGATCTGCGATTTTTATCGGGAATGCGATATTGGGGGGGGACATATCGGACATTTTTGACACATTTTTGGGACCAATGACATTTATACAGCGATCAGAAATTTAAATGTCCACTGATTACTGTATAAATGTCATTGGCAGTGAAGGGGTTAACCAGCAGGGGGCAGTGAAGGAGTTAATAAATGTTCCCTGGGTGTGTTCTAACTGTGGGGGGGCAGGGCTGGCCGGGACATAACAGATCTAACTGATCCCAGTGACAGGGATCAGTAGATCTGTTATGTCCCCTGTCACAGAACGGGGAACCGCCGTGTTTACAACGGCGGTTCCCCGTTCTGAGGCTCCTAAATGTGATCGGCGGGTCTCGGGCGGACATAGAGTCCGCCCGACCCGCGGGCACGCTCGTGCAGCGTGCGGCGCGCGCTGGGGCATGCGCAGTGGAGGACTTCCATGGACGTCCTCCCGGCATTTCAGATCCGCGCTGGAGCCGTATTTTGGCAATAGCGCGGATCTGAAGTGGTTAAGCAGCTCAGTAAGGAGCGCACCAATTTTCCTTTCCTGCCAGAATTAGGGGAAATTGTGTCAGATGAATGGGCCAAGGTGGAGAGGAGGGGCTCATTGGCTTCAAAAGTGCAGAGAATGTACCCTTTCAAGGAAGAAGAGGTGAAGCACCTCTAGACAGCTCCAAGAGTGGATGCAGCCTTAATGAGGCTGGTGAAATATGTGACACTTCCATTGGAAGATACAGTCTCTTTTAAAGATCCTTTGGAGAGGAGGATTGATGCGGAGCCTTAGCCCTGGCAGCAACTTCTAAGGCCATGGAGGCGTGCTCGGATAAAGTGGAGGCTTCATTGGCAGAATTCTCCGCCGAAGAGGCTCAGAGGTCACCCATTCAAGAGCTCAGGATGGCCCTGGACATCATCCGCCTGGTGGCACGGGTTATGATGGCGTCAGTTACGGCCAAATGGGCTCTGTGGCTTCGCCCTTGGCGGGCGGATCCGGCATCCAAGCAAGCTTGATGCCAGATCCCCTTTGAGGGAGGGTCCCTCTTTGGTGATAAGTTGAACTATGCCATATCCCGAGACACGGGTGGAAAATCAGGTTTCCTTCCCCAGGACTGGCACCAGCAGGAGCGAAGGCGTTTCTCTTCGAAGAAACAGAACTTGATCGGGCCAGGGAAGCTCGTAGCTATAAGCCTGGGTCGGAGTTCCGTAGGTCCTGGAGGACCAAGCGCTCTGCTCAGCAGAAGACATCGAAGGGAGATTCTTCAAGGGACCAGGGTCCGGCTAAGTCTTTTTGATGTTGGGCCCACCCAGGCATGCCCGGTAGGGGCTCGCTTACGCCATTTCTGGCATGTTTGGGCGGCCTCGATTAGAGATTCTTGGACACTCAAGACGGTGTCTACAGGCCACGCATGGATTTTTTCCGAAATCCCCAGGTGAAGGTTTATTCCAACTTCTATTCCTTCCTCGAGGGAGAAGCAAGAGATTTTGTCAGAATACGTCAGTTCCCTCCTGGGACAAGAGGCAGTCAGGCCCGTACCAACTCCCGAGCGGGGTCAGGGCATCTATTCTCCTTTATTCCTTGTTCAGAAGAACGGCTCGTGGAGGCCGGTTATAGATCTGACCTATGTAAACCATTTCATAAAAAAAGAGAAGTTCAAGATGGAGTCCCTGCATACCATACAGCAGTCAGTGCAACCGGGGGACTGGATGTTGTCAATCGATCTCAAGGAAGCCTACTTCCACGTTCCGATAGCCGGGAAATTCCAGCAATATCTCCGCTTTGCGGTAGGCCAATTGCATTATCAGTTTACTTGCCTCCCGTTTGGCCTGACCACGTCTCCACGCGTCTTCTCCGAAATTCTCCTAGCAGTAGTGGCTGTGCTGAGGATCAAGGGAATTTGTCTGTTCCACTACCTAGACAATCTCCTCCTCCTGTCTCAAGACAAGCCCCAGCTGTTGGAACATCGGGATTTAGTCATCTCAACGCTTCTGGAGTTTGGTTGGTTCATAAATCGGGAAAAAAGTCATCTGGTGCCTTCACAGTCTCTGGTTTTCCTGGGCGCCCTCTTCAATACAAAGGCAGGCACGATCTCTCTCCCGGAGGAAAAAGTCACGGTGGCTCGGGACCGTGTGCATCAAGCTCTCTCCTCTCAGTGGCTTTCAGCTCTCTAGTGTATGACTGTGATAGGTACGATGACGGCATCTATCCCTATGGTGAAGTGGGCACAGTGGAGGATGAGACCCTTTCAGAGGGGGTTTCTGAAGCAGTGGAGATCTCACAGCGAGTCTCAGCGCATCCGGATAACCTCCTCCATGAGGCGGTCCCTTCTCTGGTGGCTCCAGCGCGAGAACCTCTCCAGATACCACTCCCTGATTCCGGCCACCTGGCTGACAATAACATCAGATGCCAGCATCTGGGGCTGGGGCGCTCACTGCCTGTCGGAAATGGCACAGGGCAAGTGGGACTTCCCGGCTCAGGGTATAGTCTCCAACATTCTGGAGTTATGGGCTGCGTTCAAGGCTCTGCAGGCATTCCGTCACTTAACGTCAGAGGCCTCAGTGATGATCCAGATGGACAATACAGCCGCGGTGGCATATGTAAAGAGGCAAGGGGGGACCCGCAGCGACTCCTTGCTTCGGGAAGTGCAGCCAATAATGGAGTTTGCCCAGAGGTACCTTCGCAACCTGTCAGCAGTGTATATTCCAGGGGACCAGAACTCACAAGCAGACTTCCTGTCCAGGATAGAACTAGACAACAACGAGTGGTCCCTGCACGGAGAAGTCTTCAGCTGGCTCCTGACTCTGGGAGTGCAGCCGGAAGTGGATCTATTCGCCTCAGCATGCAATCACAAGCTGAAGAGATACTATGCGAGGTTCCGAGATCCTCAGGCTTGGGGGATAGATGCACTTTCGGACAAGTGGAGATTTCGCCAAGCATATGCCTTCCCTCCAGTACCACTAGTCTTCCAGTTTCTTTGGAGGCTCAGGTCGGAGGCAGTGGAGATCATTGCGGTAATACCGTTTTGGCCCAACAGGCCTTGATTTCCGCTGCTGATGTCCCTCAGCTTCAGGGATCCAGTTCCCCTTCCTTCCAGATCGGATCTTCTAGTGCAAGGTGCGAAGTTACATCCCTGCCCTGCGTATCTGCACCTCAGGGCCTGGTTCTTGAAAGGGGGAGATTGGAAGCCCTAGGCTGCCCACAGGAAGCGATTGCAACTCTGCTATGCGCAAGAAGAAGCAGTACCAATAAGGTTTACGAGCGCATTTGGTCAAGATTTTCGCAGTACATGCTTACCAAGTCTGCCTCGGTAGTCAGTCCAAGTGCTCCAGATATTATTGGTTTTCTGCAGTCCGGCCTTGATCTTGGACTTTCGGTCAGCTCATTACGGGTCCAGGTCTCTGCAATTTCAGCCTTCAGGGGCTGTGCCTGGGCCGGAAGTCAGCTTGTTTGTCAATTTTTCAAAGGGGCTATGAGGCTTAGGCCGCAGAAGAAAGCAAGGTTCCCCAAGTGGGATCTTCCACTCGTTTTGGATTTCCTGTCAAACCTTGGCTCTGGTTCCAGTAGACGGCTGTCAGTCAAGGAGCTGACAATGAAAACGTTTTTTTTGGTCGCAGTCACCTCGGCAAAACGAGTTTCTGAAATCAGGGACTTGGGTTCGGTGGAACCCTTCCTCACCTTTTTTCCTGACAGAGTGGTCCTTGTTCCCATGCTAGGGGCTAGGCCAAAGGTGTCTTCGGTTTTTCATGAGAACCAAGAAATTGTCCTCCCAACCTACAATTTGGCAGATGGCATGGAAGTTCATCCTCTGGATGTGGGTCACACACTGAGGCAATACCTGGAGGCTACGGCTTCTTTCCGTAAATCAGAATACCTGTTTGTTCTGATACAGGGGAAAAACAGAGGGATGAAGGCCTCGACGAGATCAATATCATCTTGGATCGTTCAGACCATCCAATGGGCTTAGAGGGCAAAGGGCTTCACTCCCCCAGAGGCAGTGACGGCCCATTCCACCCGAGCTATCGCGACATCGTGGCACCAGATGTGATTTGTAGGGCGGCTTCCTGGTCGTCCATAGACACGTTCATGTCCCACTATTGTGTTGAGCCAGCGGCTCTTTCCTCAGTTCATTTTGGTGCTTGTGTTTTGTCGGTGGACAATAATATTAATTAAATCTTTACTTTCCCAGCATTTCCCACCCGTGTGTGTAGCGAGTTATTTCCCACACGTATGCTGCCATAGGAGTCTGTCAGGAAAACGGAAAATTTACTATCAGATACTTACCGTAATTTTCCTTTCCTGATAGACTCCATGGCAGCAGGAGTCCCCTCCCCAAGGCCTGGAGTAGGCTATTTACAGAACATATCAGCTGGGAAGGAGCAAAGATTTATGGGAGAGGGGTCCTATGGGGTAGTAGTGGAGGTGGGGCCTTACCCACACATATGCTTCCATGGAGTCTATCAGGAAAGGAAAATTACGGTAAGTATCTGATAGTAAATTTTCCGTTTTCTGTCCAGTGGATCCTGTCTCAGTGTGGGTAGAACCTTAGAATCCAAGGGGAGTATAGGGGTCTGAGGAAGGAGCATTGTGTGCATGCTCTGAAACACGTAACCGCCACCATTCTGACGTCACTACCTGTTTGTGCGGTTCACGAGTGCAAGGAACATAACTTATAGTTAGTATGATGCGTCTCTTGTGCTGATTGTTGCTCTTTTAAAATAAATTGAATGATTGGTAATTGAGCAGCTCTGCTCCTTCATAGATCCTGTGTCATTCATAAAAGCTGTAGTACGGCTTCTATGAATGATGGATTGGGTAAGAAAGGGTGGGCACAATCAAGCTCTTGATGAGAACATCTGACAGTCCTTTAGTTGTATTAATGTCCCTCCCAATATACACACACACAAGGTGATGGTGGCGGGGGCCCTGTAGGACAGAGGAAGATTTCTCCTAAAAACAAGAAGAATCAGGACAAGGGACATACTAACTTTAGATCATGTTGCCTGTGCCGATCAGGGCCGATCCTGGGCGGGTGCCTGGGGTGCACTGCACCCAGGTGCCACAGAGGTGGGGGCGCCGAAGAGCCAGAGTGCTCCCATCCCTCCTCCTCTCCTTGTGTGTGAGCACAGGAGAGCAGAGAGACAACAGAGCGGAGGGAGGATCCGCCCATCGCCCCGCCCACCTATCCACTGCTCAGAGCTGTACTGGGCTCCTGAGTCCTGCTGCCACCCACCCAGCCTCCATTCTTTGGGTGCTCGCCCTGCCACTAGGCCTGTGGAGAGGAGGCAGAAGATCCGGGCCACCAGCTGACTACCAGGAGGAGAGGTAAGTGAACTGACACAGAGGCTTAGCAAAGTCCTTAGTGGGATGACTGGGGTTAATATTTGTGAAATG
>BLSH010335091.1:228695-246323 GCA_018402905.1 Glandirana rugosa
CTACCCGTTTCATGTTCTCCGTCAGTCTCTGACGTCTGTACTACGTTCTCAAGTTACGCAGTTTACGTCGGGGTGGGCACTGATAAGCTGCATTTGATGGGTATTTATAAGCTGCATTTGGTGGGCACTGATGAGCTGCATTTGGTGGGCACTGGTAGACTGCAATTGGGGGGCACTGGTAAGCTGCATTTTATGGGCACTGAAAAGCTGCATTTGGTGGGCACTTGTAGGCTGCAATTGGTGGGCACTAGTAGGCTGTACTTGGTGGGGACTGGTAGGCTGCAATTGGCGGGCACTGGTAGGCAGCATTTGATGGGCACTGATTAGGCTGCATTTGGTGGGCACTGGTAGGCTGCAATTGGTGGGCACTGATGAGGCTGCATTTGATGGGCACTTGTGGGCTGCATTTGACGCATTGAACTCTTGCATCATGTCTGCAGTCTCTGACTGCCTCTTGTACTTTGCCCATCAGAGACAGTCCCCCCCCCCCCTTCCAGGTCTCATTAAGCCTTGTACACACGGGATGACGATCGCATACAACAGGTCGTACTAACGACCATTGTATGCAATATCGATCGTTCGTATGCGCGATTAGAACAGCCGACGTACGACGGTCGTACAAGGGGAGTTGTATGAGCAGACTAGAAAACATGGTCGTACCAACAAGCTCTCATACGACCACTGTACCGTGTGTACAGAGCAGTTGGTACAACAAGTTGTATTGTGCAAAACATGCATGCTCTAAAGTCAGGAAGGGCCGGATGCTAATTACATGCACCTGAACGTTCTCCTGTGGTCGTACGATCGTATAGTGCAGTCAGTATGCTGCATACAACAGCCAACATACGATTTTGACACGATCGTACGTGCGATCGTCGTCCCGTGTGTACGGGGCTTTAGAGTATTCTTTTTCTGTATTTTGTTTATTTTTAAGAGATCATGGGATGATCCCAGGGCAATGAAGACTCCTTAGGGGAGCATCTCTGTATTTGAGTCATTGCCATAGAAACATTTGTAAAGGGGAGGAGTTAGTAAGATAACCACGCCCATGTGGGGCGCCAGAAATATTTTTGCACCCAGGCGCCTGTGACCCTAGGATCGGCCCTGGTGCCGATTATTACATTTTTGAGCTAAACTCAGGCTTTAAAATGAAATTAAAGGATATCCTTCCTTATTCACCAAAAATATTTCACACACATCCACGGCTTAATAGTCATGTAATCTATTTTTTATTAATAGAAGAGGGGACCTCACCAAGCCACCATCCAAAATCTACACAAAAAGATTGAGAGGGAGAAGACTCCCCCTCAAAAAATGGACAGGACTTTATGGGCACAACACAGGCAGGCTTGATTAAAAATAATACTTTATTACAAAATTAGAATAGTTTTCAAATTCAAATTTGAAACATTTTCAAATTCAAATTTGAAATGTTTTCGAATTTCAATAGTTTTCCAATTTCCAAAGAGAATAAAATATAACAGAAAATGAAGGAATAGAATAGAAAAAAATAGTAGATTAGGAAATAATATAACAGAAAATAAAAGAATAGAATATAATAGAGTAAAGCAGAACAAAATTGAATAGAAAATAAAATAGTACAATAGACTTGAATATAATAGAAACAAATAGAATAGAATTACATAGAAAGGATATAACCATCTTCTAAATTTCAAATTTCAAATAGAATAAATTTGAATTAGAATACATAAGAAAAGAATACAAGAACAGAATAGAAAAAAAAACAATAGAATAGAATAGACTATAATATAATAGAAAATAATAGAATTAAAGAAATAGAATATAATAGAATAGAATGAATATAATAATGTCCCAAAATTCAAATAGAATCAATTCGATTTGAATAGAATAGAAAAGAGTAGATTAGAATAGAATAGAATATAACAGAATAGTATAGCAATAAACAGAATAGAATAGAAACAATGTAACCATCTTCTGAAATTTGTATTTTGACTAGAATAAATTTGAATAGAAAATAGAATAGAATAGAAAATAAAATAGTAGAATAGAAAATAAAATAATAGAATAGAAAATAATATAATAGAACAAATAAAAAAAGAATATTGTTTAAAAAACTATAGAATAGATTGGAATAGAAAGAATATAACAATTTCTCAAAATTCAAATAGAATCAATTCAGATTTGAATAAAATAAAAAAGAATAGATTAGAATGGTCTACATTCATTCTATTGTATTCTATTGTTTTTTTCTGTTGTGCCATTTTCTATTCCATGCTACTCTATTCTTTTCTATTCTATTCTGATTCCATTTGAATTTTGAAAATGGTTATATGTCTATTCTATTCTATTGTTTTTTAATTCCATTCTTTTGTTTTCTATTTGAATTTCAGAAGATAGTTATAATCTTTCTATTTGATTTAATTTTATTATATTCCTTTCTATTCTATTCTATTCTATTCTGTTCTTTTATTTTCTATCCTATTTTGTTCTGTTTTATTCTATTCTATTATATTCTTTTATTTTCCATTATATTATTTTCTATTGCATTCTACTTTTTTCTTATTTTCTATTCTATTTTATTCTCTTTGGAAATTGGAAAACTATTCCAATTTGAAAACTGTTAAGATTCAAAAATGATTCGAATTTGAAAATGATACAAATTCGAAAACTTTTTGAATTCGAAAACTATTTGAAATTGATTCGAAAACTTTTTGAATCAATTTGAAAACGAATAAATGAAACAAATCCCGAAAATGGATTAAACAAATGGAACAAATATAACTAAACAAATGTATGTGAATAACGAAGCGAAACAAAACGAAACTAATTTTTACGTTCTGCACATGTCAATTTTTTTTAAAACAGATTTTAGTGTAACTTTAAGAGTTAGGACCCTGTGAGATTTTTATACAAGCTGTAAACTCACTACTTGTAGCAAAGTGTCATTTCTTCAGTATTGTCACATGAAAAGATATAATAACATATTTACAAAAATGTGAGGGGTGTACTCACTTTTGTGAGATACTGTATATGCAAGTAATTGGGCATACAATGGTTATCGGGGTCTGGGTACTGCCCTGGGGGACATATATGAATAAAAAAAGTCTGCACACTAGTCTCTGCTTGGGTGACAGAGGATGAAAATGGTTTAGTAAGCCAGTCTACCACCTCCTCTGCATGCTGTGGTTGGATAGCACGGGCAACATCACTAAACAGAGGAGATGATGCACTGTCTGAGGACTGACCATGTCCATCTTTGCCTGTGGACACATACACTGTTGGCCCCCTCACAGTGCCATGGGAACATCTGCCTCTCCTTGTTGTCCTCCCAGACATGATGGGGGGGGTGCTTATTAACAAAATAGAATAAAGATGTGGAAACGTGTAAGTGGATGCACTTTAATCAATGGAAAGTAGTGTTTGGTGCACTCCAGTGGACACTCCACTGATACACTATAATATACTGCAGTAAAACTGCACTGACGCACTACAATATACTGGGTCAAATGTGCAGTAACACACTGAAATATACGATGCTAAACTTGCTGTAACCCACAGAAATATACAGCGTTAAACTTGGAGTACCCTACTGAACTATACTGCGTTAAACGGAAGGTAACGCACTGAAATATACAGTGTTAAACTTGCAGTAATGCACTGAAATATACAGCTTTAATCTTGCAGTAACGAAGTATACTGTGTTAAACGTGCATTAACGCACAGAATATAATGCGTTAAATGGCATGTAACACACTGAAATATACAGTGTTAAACTTGCAGTAATGCACTGAAATATACTGCGATAAACGTGCACTAATGCACAGAATACACTGCGTTAAATGGCATGTAACACACTGAAATATACAGCGTTAAACTTGCAGTAATGCACTGAACTATACTGCGTTAAACAGAAGGTAACGCACTGAAATATACAGTGTTAAACTTGCAGTAATGCACTGAAATATACTGCATTAAACGTGCACTAACACATAGAATGTAATGCATTAAATGGCATGTAACACACTGAAATATACTGTGTTAAACTTGCAGTAATGCACTGAAATATACTGCGTTAAACGTGCACTAACACATAGAATGTAATGCATTAAATGGCATGTAACACACTGAAATATACTGTGTTAAACTTGCAGTAATGCACTGAAATATACTGCGATAAACGTGCACTAACGCACAGAATATACTGTGTATATGGCACTAAACTTGCAGTAATTCACTGAAAATATACTGCGTAAAGGTGCATTAACGCACAGAAATATACTGCGTTAAAACGGCACATAATGCACTTAAATATAAGGCGTTAAACTTTCAGTAACGCTCTGAACTATACTGCGTTAAAAAGAAGGTAACGCACTGAAATATATGGCGTTAAGCTTGCAGTAACGCACTGAAATATACTGCTTTAAATGTGCACTAATGTACTGAAATATATGGCACTAAATTTGCAGTAATTCACTGAAATATACTGCGTTAAACGTGCATTAATGCACAGAAATATACTGCGTTAAACGGCACATAATGCACTTAAATATAAGGTGTTAAACTTGCAGTAACGCTCTGAACTATAGTGCGTTAAACAGAAGGTAACGCACTGAAATATATGGCATTAAACTTGCAGTAATGCACTGAAATATACAGCGCTAAACTTGCAGTAACGCGCAGAAATATACTGCGTTGTGAATGGCACGTAACACACTGTAATATACGGCGTTAAACTTGATGCAACACACTGAAATATACTGCGTTAAACGGAAAGTAACGCTCTGAAATATATGGCATTAAACTTCTAGTAACGCACCGAAATATACTGCATTAAACATGCACTAACGCATAGAAATATACTGCGTTAAATGGCACGTAATGCACTGAAATATACAGCATTAAACTTGCAGTAACGCACTGAAATATACTGCGTTAAACTGAAGGTAACACACTAAAATATACGGCATTAAATGCGCACTAACACACAGAAATATACTGCTTTAATGGCATGTAATGCACTGAAGATATATGGAGTTAACTTTGCAGTAACACACTGAAATATACTGTGTTAAACGGCCACTACACTCACACTGACTGATCTAACACTAGATTCAACACTAAAGTGACATTAACCACTTCAGTCCCATAAGGATTTTCCCACGTTAGGACCAGAGCACTTTTTGCAATTCGGCACTGCGGCGCTTTAGCTGACAATTGCGCGGTCGTGCAACGTTGTACCCAAACAAAATTTGCGTCCTCATTTTCCCACAAATAGAGCTTTCTTTTGTGGTATTTGATCTCCTCTGTGTCACTTCTGATCGCCACTTTAAACCAAAAAAGAGTGACAATTTTGCAAAAAAAAACAAAACAGTTTTTCTTACTTTTTGCTAAAATACAAATCCAAAAAAAAAAAAAAAAAAAAAATTACTCTTCCGTTCACTGACAGACGCAGCCTTCTTATGACACGTGGGGTTATGCTCATATTACTAGGAGTAGGCTAGGCAAAAATAAAACAAAAGCATAGGTTGGCCCCTCCCAGGGGGCCGTCCTCACCTTAGCATATAATCCCCTACTCTGCATAGCACATCAGTTTTTAAATTACCTAGTGCAAGGAGTAGACCTGGCTCCCTACGGGATCTGCAGTCTCCTGAAGATTTTTTCTGATGAAGACTGCTATCAAAAAGCTGGCTGATGGTATAGAGGATATCTAGAATCCAAAAACTTTCCCCAGTCCGGCCGACGTTATGCGAGCTACCCTTAGCGGGGGCCCGCCGCATAGCGCCCATTCCATGCGGGCGGCCAGTGGCTAAAACCCACTAGAGCCCAGTGACTGGTTTTGTTCCTGTCCAGGGGCCTGGCCAGCAGCGTGCCTCTCTATGGGGAGGTAAGTCTGCTCCGGGTGGCTACCCGCTGCGCCCTTCGGATTGGTGAGTGGACCCCTCTTCCGTCCTAGGGGCGCGGAGAGTGGGCACCTGGGCAGCTTCTGTGGTAGCTGGCCGGTGGGGGTCCATTAGTGGGGACACACTGGGTGGTACCCCTTTGAGGATTATCTCCCATTCCCCCCCACTCCCCCTCCCCCCGCAGTACCGCACCTTGCACTGACCGTTCGGAGCACTGCATTAAGCGGTTCACCACCATTCGGTGTGGATCACCGTTCGTTTGTCTGCCGACCACACCATTTTGCTATAAGCTCTGCTTGTGTTAATGGCAGCATCCATTGTTTCGTAACCACATGTGGTTTTCAGCCTGTCCTCTGGCGGCCCCCAGTGGTCGTTTTTGGTATTACAGGAAGTGATATAAACGGAATTAGTACTTCTGGTTTCACTTGGACAACGTGGCTGACACTCTGTGGTGCAGGCTCTTGAAGTGCAGTGGATTTTTGTGCATTGCTCATTCCGGTCACAAGTGCTGAGGCATTTAAAACAGCAAGTATAGCTGGCTCTCCCTGGGTGCTGGTAGCGGTGGGTGCAATCCTCCCGGGTCTCCCTGGCTGATTGGTGGGGTAGAGGTGGTGGTCACACAGTGGGTGTGCCGGAAGGCTGGGATGTCAGAGGCCGGCAAGGCTATGGCAGGTGTACCTGTGGATCAACAATCCACCCCGGGAACCTTGGTGTCCCTGGAACAGCTGAGGGCGGTATTTTGGGAGTTCTTTCCCCGGGTGGGAGACCCGGTTCTGGGGGGCCCCAAAAAACGCCCACCCCCCCTCTTTCCTCAGGGGAGGATTCGGATCCAGAGGATCCTTTTTCGCGTAATAAAGCGATAGTGGCCGCTCTGATCACTGATATCCGCGACTCCATGCGGCTCGACCAAGCAGGGGAGTCGCATGAGTTCACATATATTTGTGGATCACTTAAACCCCCTAGGTCCTCTAGGGCTTACCCTTATGATCAGGTGTTTGAACAGGCGGTGTTCAAGGAATGGCTGTGGCCACCAAATTCCTTTGCTTTTCCTAAAAGCTTTGCTGTTCGCTACCCCTTTGAGGATAGCTTTACTAAGAGATGGGCTTCCCCAACGGTGGACCCCCCAGTGGCCCGTCTGAATAAGGCAACGACCATTCCCTTGGAGGGGTCTACGTCTTTTAAGGAGGCGGCCGATCGCAGCACGGAGGCAGTGTCTAAGGCACTGTTCTTGTTGGCTGGGTCAGCCATGCAGCCAGCTCTAGTGGCTGCGATGGCGGCACAATCTCTTTACGAGCACGCTGCCACACTGCACACTGGTTTAACTTGTGAATGTACACAGGCTGAGGTGCAGCGGGCACAACATTTGGAAGAGGGTCTCCGCTACATATGCCATGCTGCTTTGGACCTTCTTCCCATATTGTCAAAAATGTCTGTTTTTGCAATTGTTATCAGGCGGGTGCTGTGGCTCCGCTCTTGGTCGGGCGACCAGGCTTCAAAGAAAGCTCTTGCAGATCTTCCCTTTCAGGGAGGGCGTCTGTTTGGCCCACAGTTGGATGAAATCATTAAGGATTTCACGGGAGGGAAGAGTAGTTTCCTTCCAGAGCCAAAGCGGTGGGATTTTCGCCGTAGGCAGGGCCCTGTTTCTTCAGGTCAGAAGAGGTTTTTTCGGGCACCCGGCTCAGCAGGTAAGGGCTTCAAGTCCAGTAAGGCTTCCGCTGGGCCCAGTAAAAGGCCCTGGCAGCATAAGTCCGAAAAAGCAAAGGATAAATCAACCTCTGCATGATGGGTTGCCCCCACCCGAAACACGGGTGGTGGGCTGGTTGCTGGGGTTCGCAGACAGATGGACTGCCCACCTCACCGATCGGTGGGTACTGGAGGTGGTGTCCTCCGGGTACAGGATAGAATTCATCTCTCTGCTCCCAGAAAGGTTCCTCCCTTCAAACTTGAGACTCCCTCAGGGGTGTCGGGAGGCGCTTGCCGAATAGGGGGTGATTGTACCGGTACCCATGGCGGAAAGATTTCACGGGTTTTACTCAAACCTCTTTGTGGTGCCCAAAAAGGGTGGTGTCAGGCCAGTTCTGGACCTGAAGGCATTAAACCGCTTCGTAAAAACGAAGAGATTCAGGATGGAGTCCATCCGCTCGGTCGTGGCCGCCCTGCACCAAGGGGAATTCATGGCATCCCTGGATATCAGGGACGCATATCTCCATGTTCCAGTTTGTCACAGTGACCAGCGTTTTCCTGAATTACCAGTTTGTGGCACTTCCCTTTGGGCTGGCTTCATCTCCCCGAGTGTTCACCTAGGTGGTGGCCCCAATGCTGGCGCTGCTGAGACAGAGAGGTATTGCGGTAGTAGCATACCTCAACGATTTACTCCTGAGAGCAGAGTCTGCTGCGGCTCTGGAGGAGAATGTGACAATCACGGTGTCCACGTTAAAAGAGTTTGGTTGGCTGATCAACCTGCAGAAATCATCGTTGACTCCATCCTGCCGGCTCGAATACCTGGGTCTGATTCTGGACACAGTGCAGGCAAGGGTGTTTTTACCACCAAACAAGCTCCTGACACTTCAGGCAGCAGTGCAAACCCTGTTATCACGCCAGTGGTCCTCCTTACGGTTCTGTATGCGAGTGTTGGGGTTCATGGTGTCGACTTTCGAAGCGATACCTTACGCCCAGAGTCACACTCGGCTCATGCAGAAGGCGACTTTGTCGCAATGGGACAAATCCCCCCTATCCCTAGACAGACTGACCAGGTTGGATCATCAGTCCCGAGGATCCTTGATTTGGTGGATTTGGGCTCCGGCCCTAAAGTTGTGAAAATGTTTTCTCCCCCTCAGTTGGTCGATAGTAACGACGGATGCCAGCCTATCGGGCTGGGGAGGGGTCCTGGGTCAGTTCTCTGCCCAGGGTTGTTGGTCAGTGCAGGAAGCTTGTCTTCCAATAAATGTACTGGAACTGAGAGCGATCAGACTTTGTCTGTCACGTTGGTCAGAAAGGCTGCGAGGCCTCCCTGTCAGGGTTCAGTCGGACAATGCCAGGGCTGTGGCATATGTGAACCATCAGGGCGGAACAAGAAGCTCGGCAGCAGCCGGGGAGGCGGCTCTGATCTTTCGGTGGGCAGAACTTCATGTGCCAGCTCTCTCTGCAATCTACATCCCAGGTTTGGAAAACTGGCAGGCGGACTTTCTCAGCCACCGGACTCTGGATCAGGGAGAATGGTCCCTACATCCAGAAGTGTTCCGACAGATTTGCCTCAAGTGGGGCACGCCAGAGGTGGACCTCATGGCCTCCAGGTTCAATCACAAGGTACAGACCTTTGTGTACAGAACAAAAGATCCGTTGGAGGTCGCCTCGGACGCACTGGTAGCGCCCTGGGGTCGGTATCGGCTTCTGTACATCTTTCCTCCTCTAAAGTTTCTACTGCGGGTTCTGCGCAGGATAGAATCCCGACAATCCTGATAGCTCCGGATTGGCCTCGGAGTCCTTGGTACGCTGATGTGGTACGGATGGTGACAGATGTTCCGTGGTGTCTTCCACTTCGCGAAGACCTACTGTCTCAGGGGCCCATCTTGCACCCTGCTTTACCCTCGCTGGCTTTGACGGCTTGGCTATTGAGTCCCAGGTGTTGAGGGATAGGGGTGTCTTGGACTCCGTGATCCCTACTATGATTGAAGCACGTAATGGTACCTCACGTAAGATTTATCATAGGACCTGGAAGGCCTATATTACCTGGTGCGAGGCAGGGGGTTGGAACCCCCGCTCTTATATAGTGTCCAGAGTATTGACTTTTTTGCAGAAAGGACTGGACAAGAACCTGGCGTTAAGTGCGCTTAGGGGTCAGATTTCGGCCCTGGCGGTTCTTTTTCAACGGCCCTTGGTGTCTCATTCATTGATCCGTACATTTGTACAGGGGGTACGTCATGTGGCTCCTTGGATACGGTCGCCTCTGGCACCATGGGATTTGAATCTGGTGCTTTCTGTGCTGCAGAAACCACCATATGAACAGATTAGGGACATTCCCTTTGCGACTGTTGTCGCAGAAAGTGGCTTTTCTGGTTGCTGTCACATCCGCTAGGCGGGTGTCTGAGTTAGCAGCGTTATCTTGCAAGTCACCTTACTTGGTCCTTCACAAGGACAAGGCGGTTTTGCGACCTTCCCCTTCGTTTCTTCCGAAGGTGGTTTCTTCTTTTCATTTAAATGAGGATATTGTTCTTCCCTCATTGTGCCCGCACCCGTCGCATCCCAAAGAAGTTGAACTGCATTCTTTGGATGTGGTGAGGGCTTTGCGGGTGTATTTGTTTTTTACAGCTTCTTTTCAGAAGTCTGATTCTTTATTTGTGCTGACGGAAGGGTCACGCAAAGGCATGGCGGCCTCGTCAGCTACCATTTCTCGTTGGATAAGGAAGACCGTGACTCATGCATATGAGATTCGGGGCAAGGTTCCCCCGTTTCCAGTCACGGCTCATTCCACCAGGGCAGTTAGTACTTCCTGGTCGTTTAGACACCAAGCTTCGTGTCTCAGGTGTGCAAAGCGGCTACTTGGGCCTCAGTGCATACGTTTACTAAGTTTTACAAAATTGATGTTTCAGCATCTTCAGATGCTGCTTTTGGCCGCAAAGTATTACAAGCGGCAGTGTAGGCGCGATTAGCGCCACCTGAGAGGGCTTTTTCTGTTGGGTACAGTTGTTATAGTTTGCCCACCCCTCTTGATTGGCACAGCTTTGGGACGTCCCCACGTGCCATAAGAAGGCTGCGTCTGTCAGTGAACGGAAGAGTAAAAGGGATTTTATTATAACTTACCGTAAAATCCTTTTCTCTGAGTTCACTGACAGACGCAGCACCCACCCCTCTGTGTTGAGTTTGTACGGCTTGTTACGAATTGATGTGCTATGCAGAGCAGGGGGATTATATGCTAAGGTGAGGACGGTCCCTTGGGAGGGGCCAACCTATGCTTTTGTTTTATTTTTGCCTAGTCTACTCCTAGTAATATGAGCATAACCCCACATGTCATAAGAGGGCTGCGTCTGTCAGTGAACTCAGAGAAAAGGATTTTACGGTAAGTTATAATAAAATCCCTTTTTTTTTCATCGGTTTTTGCAGATTTATATTCTTCCTCATATTTCTGGTAAAAAAAAATCGCAATCGACATTTATTGATTGGTTTGCACAAAAGTGGCCACGTTTACAGATGATGAGAATTCATTTCTGGGGTTTTTATTTATTTTTTATTTTTTACTAGTAATGGTGGCGATCTGCGGTACTGCGATATTGCAGCGGACATGTTGGGCCATTTTGACACTTTTTTGGGACCAATGACATTTATACAGAGATCAGAAATTTAAACTTCCACTGATTACTGTATAAATGTCATTGGCAGGGAAGGGGTTAACCTGCAGGGGGAGATCTAGGGGTTAACTGTGTTCCCTGCATGTGTTCTAACTGTGGGGGGGGGGGGCTGGGCTGTTATGGGCATAAGAGATCTAACTGATCCCAGTGACAGGGATCAGTAGATCTCCTATGTCCCCACTGTCAGAATGGGGAACCGCTGTGTTTACATCAGCGGTTCCCCGTTCCTTAGCTGTGGCTGCTAATCGCGGCTCGCTGGCGGACATCGCGGCTCACCGGCGGACATCGGGTCTGCCCGAGCCGGGGACACACTCCTCCGGAGTACCGCGGGTGCAAGAGCCCCCTAGCGGCCACTCCACAAAACCGCCGTTTATTTACGGCTATTCGCGGGAAGCATCCACACTGCCGCAGTAAATATACTGCGCGTGGTGTGGAAACGGTTAAAGTAAAAATGAATGGTCACTCAATACACATACACTGACTGAACTATCACTAGATTCACACTAATGTAAAGATGAATGGTGGTCACTACACTCACACTAACTGAACTATCCCTAGATTCACACTAATGTAAAGATGATTGGTGGTCACTACACTCACACTGACTGAACTATCCCTAGTATCACACTAATATAAAGATGAATGGTGGTCACTAAGGATGAGCTGTCGGTTCCAGTTGAACGTACGTTTGACTCAAACATTGGCTGTTCGACCGTTCGCCGAATTTAGAACATTATGGGGCGTTTGCGCCAAATTCACGTGCTCCATAGTGCATTGCTAGACCATGCAAAATGCCGCCCGCTGATTGGCCAAAGCATGCACATGAACTGCATGCTTTGGCCAATCACAGCGCGCTCTGCTGTGAGAGACATGATTGGCTAAAAGGCAGGGTGCCTTTGGATAACCATATCTCAGGGGATTCTGTCTACGTCCCTCACTATATATGGCCGCTTTAACAGCGGCCCCATGTAGTGTGTGAATGTGGAGACCGGAGGCTGACATTTATCTAGTTTAGCTAGTTTAGTCAGTGCTGTGTAGGCAGTGTAGCATATTGATCTAGTGCAGACTATATACAGGCAGTGCAGGCAGTGAAGTATATAGATCTAGTGCAGAGTATATACAGTCAGTGCAGGCAGTGTAGTATATAGTTCTAGTGCAGAGTATATACAGGCAGTGTAAGAATATATATGTACCATCTATAGGATATACAGTATCTCACAAAAGTGAGTACACCCCTCACATTTGTGTAAATATTTTATTCTATCTTTTCATGTGACAACACTGAAGAAATTACACTTTGCTACAATGTAAAGTAGTGAGTGTACAGCTTGTATAACAGTGTAAATTTGCTGTCCCCTCAAAATAACTCAACACACAGCCATTAATGTCTAAACCGCTGGCAACAAAAGTGAGTACACCCCTAAGTGGAAATGTTCAAATTGGGCCCAAAGTGTCCATATTTTGTGTGGCCACCATTATTTCCCAGCACTGCCTTAACCCTCTTGGGCATGGAGTTCACCAGAGCTTCACAGGTTGCCACTGGATTCCTCTTCCACTCCTCCATGACGACATCACAGAGCTGGTGGATGTTAGAGACCTTGCGCTCCTCCACCTTCCATTTCAAGATGCCCCACAGATGCTCAATAGGGTTTAGGTCTGGAGACATGCTTGGCCAGTCCATCACCTTTACCCTCAGTTTCTTTAGCAAGGCAGTGGTCATCTTGGAGGTGTGTTTGGGGTCGTTACCATGTTGGAATACTGCCCTGCGGCCCAGTCTCTGAAGGGAGGGGGTCATGCTCTGCTTCAGTATGTCACAGTACATGTTAACATTCATGGTTCCCTCAATGAACTGTAGCTCCTCAGTGGCGGCAGCACTCATGCAGCCCCAGACCATGACACTCCCACCACCATGCTTGACTGTAGGCAAGACACACTTGTCTTTGTACTCCTCACTTGGTTGCCGCCAAATAAGTTTATCTTGGTCTCATCAGACATGGTTCCAGTAGTCTGCTTGTCTTCAGCAAACTGTTTGCGGGATTTCTTGTGCATCATCTTTAGAAGAGGCTTCCTTCTGGGACGACAGCCATGCAGACCAATTTGATGCAGTGTGCAGCATATGCTCTGAGCGCTGACAGGCTGACCCCCCATCCCTTCAACCTCTGCAACAATGCTGGCAGCACTCATACATCTATTTCACAAAGACAACCTCTGGATATGACGCTGAGCACGTGCACTCAACTTCTTTGGTCCATCATGGCGAAGCCTGAGATGAGTGCAACCTGTCTGGTTAAAATGCTGTATGGTCCTCGCCACCGCACTGCAGCTCAGTTTCAGGATCTAGGCAATCTTCTTATAGTCTAGGCCATCTTTATGTAGAGCAACAATTCTTTTTTTCAGATCCTCAGAGAGTTCTTTGCCATGAGGTGCCATTTTGAACTTCCAGTGGCAAGTATGAGAGAATGAGAGTGATAACACCAAATTTAACACACCTGCTCCCCATTCACACCTGATGCCTTGTAACACTAATGAGTCACATGACACCAGGGAGGGAAAATGGCTAATTGAGCCCAATTTGGACATTTTCACTTAGGGGTGTACTCACTTTTGTTGCCAGCGGTTTAGACATTAATGGCTGTGTGTTGAGTTATTTTGAGGGGACACCAAATTTACACTCTTATGCAAGCTGTACACTCACTACTTTACACTGTAGCAAAGTGTAATTTCTTCTGTGTTGTCACATGAAAAGATAGAATAAAATATTTACAAAAATGTGAGGGGTGTACTCACTTTTGTGAGATACTGTATATATAATACGCTGCATTCAGTGTGCACTATATATACAGGCTAAAATATGCCATGCAGCACTTGAGTTGGTTTGCCTAAGGGATAGGAGCTACACAGGGGCAGAGATTCTGTCAGGTCTACGGGGGCAGGCTCAGAGACGCGACGTCAGCTTGAGCCAGGAATGGTTGAATGCAACAATGGCACCAACTTCCCTATCTCCTCTGACAGAGACACTTCACACATGTTCCATACTTGGCACACGTCCTGAATTTGGTGGTGCAGCGTTTCTTGACCTGGCTTACCAGATATTCTGAGGCAGGCCAGAAAAGTCTGTGGTCATTTCCGCAAGTCATACAATGCCAGTGCTCGGCTGACTGACATTCGGCGGGAATTGAACCTGCCCACCAACTGCCTCATTTGTGACATGCCCTCCAGGTGGAACTCAACATTGGCAATGCTGCAGTGGCTGCACGCACAGCAGATGACCATCAATGAATACCTCTGTGAGTATGGCATAAGGACAGGCTCAAGGGAGCTTGTTTTTTTCACCACGCCAGTGGCTACTGATCAAGGATGCATGCATTGTCCTGTTGCCATTTGATGAGGCCACAAGGATGGTGAGCAGCAACAATGCGTACATCAGTGACCTGACTATTCCCTCTAGTCTTCCTGCTGGATTTGTGGAATCATGGACAGTGTACTTGAGGGAAGAAGATGAGGACTTCCTTTCCTCTCAAGGCCCCCTTTATGTAGATAGCATTCCTGCAGGGCCACCAAACACACAGGAAGAAGAGGAGGATTGTGTTAGCATGGATGTAGAGGATAACACGCAGCAGTCTTCAAGGGATCATGGTTTTCAGTCCACACAAACCCAAGGAGTTGTACGTGGCTGGGAGGAGGTAGTTCTGCACAATGTTATCCTCAGTGACCCAGAGGACTCTCAAGTCTGCTCAGACTTACTCTGCATGGCCTCCCTGGTTCTGCAAAGCCTGCAAAAAGACCCCAGGGTTTGTGGTATCAAGGAGAGGGATCATTACTGGATGGCAACCCTTCTTGATCCACGTTACCAGGGTAAAGTTGCAGAGCTCATCCTGCCTTCACAGAGGGAGTAGAGGATGAAACATCTTCAGGATAGCTTGAAAAAAAATTTGTGCAACGCCTTTCCAGACCTTTTCCTGCTGCTGGACAAAGTATTTCTGAGGCTTCCTTCAGTCAGAGGAAGAGTGGTGGAGAAGGTGGCTGGCTGACTGATGCCTTTAAACTATTTTTCATTCCTCAGTGTCCAGGGCTGATAGGTTCAAGCAACCATCGTCAGCATCTGCTTTATATGGTGCAGGAATATCTAGGGGCAAGAGCAGACTTGGAGACCTTTCCAACTGAGCATCCACTGAGTTACTGGGTCTTGAGGATGGACCACTGGCCGGAACTTGCTCAATATGCAATCGAGCTACTGGCCTGTCCTGCATCCAGCATGCTTTCTGAATGGACATTCATTGCTGCTGGAGGGTTCATAAGGGATCATAGAATGCGCCTGTCCACAGACTCGGTTGATAGGCTCACATTTATAAAAAATGAATCAGTCCTGGATCAGCAGCTATCAAGCCCATAATGCTGATGCAACGGATTGAATTTCCTAGGGAATCTGGTATCCCTTGAAGACTGCCTATTCTGCCTATCCTATTCCTCCTGTCCTGAATCCTGAGGATGCTAGCTTCCAACAATATTTTGTGTTTAGGGCACCACAGCACACAAGGCCCAAATTTTCTTCAATTTTTCTGTTTTACAGGGGCATGTCATTACAATTTTTAAAATAATTTTTAACTGCAGGGCCCGTTCCTGCACCCAACAAGAGTAAATGTGAGGGATTACAGTGTTCTGCCACCACCAACACCCAAGGCCCAATTTTTCCACACCTGTTTGTCAGGGGCATGTCATTACAATTTTTAAAATAAATTACAACTGCAGGGCCTGGTCCTGAGCCCAACGAGAGTAACTGCGAGAGTTTACAGTGTTCTGCCAGCACTAACACCCAAGGCCCAATTTTTCTGCACCTGTTTGACTGGGGCATGTCAATACAATTTTATAGAGTGCAGTCCTCATAGGATATAGTTCAGACTATATGGTGCAGTCAATCTAGTATATATAACACAATGTATTAACGTGATTAAGGGCGGGGCGGCACAGAGGTGTAGTTAGTAAGTTCGCCTAGCAGCAAAAGGGTCACTGGTTTGAATCACAATCACGACACTACCTGCCTGGAGTTTGCATGTTCTCCCTGTGCCTGCATGGGTTTCCTCCAGGTACTCCGGTTTCCTCCCACATTCCAAAGACATGCTGGTAGGTTAATTGGATCCTGTCTAAATTGACAATAGTAGGTGTATGTATGAATGTGAGTTAGGGACCTTAGATTGTAAGGTCCTTGAGGCTATGGACTGATGTAAATGTACAATGTATATGTAAAAGCAACACAAATTTTTCCAGTGATTTATGATCTATATTGCCGGTAGCCAGCAATACATTATAGCCGTGAGAGATTTTAAATGACAATTTTTCCTTTACAAATGTCATTTTGCGGTGGCACTGTTCTAAACATCACACTGATGCACCACTTTGCAGGCAGACTAAGGGGACCCCCCCCAGGCACGATATTTAAATTAACATTTGATTTGAAAAAAGCCTTTAAATTGAGCACTTTTCATTTTTCCTGTTTGAGTCCCATTGATTTTAATAGGGTTTGCGTATTCAAATGAACTTGTTGGCCGTTTTTGCGGTGTTCTGGTGCGAACCGAACTGGGGGTTTTCGGCTCATCCCTAGTGGTCACACTACACTCACAGTGACTGAACTATCCCTAAATTTACACTAATGTAGAGATGAATGGTGGTTACACTATACGCATACTGACTGAACTATGTATTTGCCGCCTCAACCTCCGCAACATCTCCAAGATACGCCCCTTCCTTTCTGATGACACCACAAAGCTACTAATCCACTCCCTGGTCATTTCTTGCCTAGACTACTGCAACTCCCTCCTTACTGGCTTACCTCTAAATAGCCTATCCCCACTTCAGTCCACTACGAACGCTGCCGCCAGGCTCATCCACCTTAAAAAACGCTTGGCATCTGCTACACCCCTATGTCAATCTCTACATTGGCTGCCACTCAACCAATGTATTAAATTCAAGATACTAACAATAACTTATAAAGCAATTCACAACCTGGCCCCCATCTACATCACTAACCTGGTCTCAAAATACCAACCTAATCAATCTCTTCGCTCCTCCCTAGCTCCCTTGTCACCTCATCCCATGCTCGCCTCCAGAACTTCTCCAGAGCCTCTCCCATCCCCTGGAATGCTCTACCACAATCTGTCCGACTTTCTCCTAGTTTGTCCACGTTCAGACGATCCCTGAAAACATATATCTTCAGAGAAGCCTATCTGGCTCCCACCTAACAACTGTACATTTATCTTCTCTATTAGCACATCCCCCACAGTTATTACCTCTTGTATCTCTTGACCTTCCCTCTTAGATTGTAAGCTCTAGCGAGCAGGGCCCTCTGATTCCTACTGTATTTAAGTGTATTGTATTTGTACTGTCTACCCTCAAGCAGTGGCGTA
>BLSH010335091.1:268359-279960 GCA_018402905.1 Glandirana rugosa
CCCGAGGGAAGAGGAAGAGGAGTGGCAAAGGGTTCTTAATCTGGTACACCTTCGTTTTTTTGACCTAGAACACGTTTATTGCGATTAAATAACCATTATTTCCAAATGATTTTTGTGTAGGTTTTTGCTAACTTGTCGACTCCAAGGCGTCATACCTCTGCGACACAGAGGACGCAAGGTGGACCTTTGGCTTTTGGCCTTAACTGCAAACTGCATATGCAGTATGCAGTTTGCAGTAAAGGCCAAAAGCCAAAATCACAACTCAATAAAACTCCCCTGTCGTTTAAATGTGATAATATGTTCGACATGTGAGTGATAAAATGTAACATCGTTTCACATTAAATAAGCCACAACAGTGTAATTTTCTATATTACTTTATATATGTATTTACCGGTAGGCTGCGTTGACACGACCTGTACCTACATCTTAACATGAGTCACTGTTTTCCGGACCGGACTCCTCTTCCACATTACCCAAGGCCTTCGACTTGACACGATCGTTCCCCTTCACTTTGCTACAATGTAAAATAGTGAGTGTACAGCTTGTATAATAGTGTAAATTTGCTGTCCCCTCAAAATAACTCAACACTAAAACCGAAAACCGGAAATGACGTTTGACGTATGACGTATACGTCAAACGTCAATTCCGGTTTTCGGTTTCCAGGTGGAACGCAGGAGACACAGCGTCTCCATACTGCGGAACCTCAGCTGTTCAATCGTTTTTGGATGTGTTTTTAGTAAACCTTTATTACCAATAAATTAGCGTTATTTGCACAAGATCCAGTTTTTTTGCTTCCACATGGTCTAATTCTTGGGAAACGGTGAGGAGAAGGAGAAGGGAGCCCTGTGACCAGAGGAATCGAGGAGTGCCATATCCAGTGAGCACAGCGGGAGCTGTGCACTCCTTCCAAAGCGTGGACCCCTTGAGTGGGGAACGTTTTTCTGGTAAGCAGGTATACTCTCTGTCTGGAGGGATCACCTGGCGCACGGATTGAAGACACCATAAGTCACTATCTATAAGATTCACTGGAAGAGCCCACATAAACAAGTCACTTCACTATTGACCAGAGAAATACAAACTGATTGGAACTGCTGTGTGTGATTTAACTCTGGCATATACCTTTTCAAACCTTGTTTCCTTACTGTGGCACATTTATGCACCTAGCACTTTAAATAGTCGAGTAAGAAATATAAAAGTCTTATTATCTTGTTCATAGAGATCCAAAGACTGCATAAGTGTTTCTTTTCATAATGGATATTTGACCTAGTTCATTTTCATATAATTTGCCTTTTTTTGATTGCTGCTTTTACATTAGATTATTGCTATACTTGGGATTTAATTTTTATTGCCTTTTATTGCCTTAAACCCACACACCATTTTGAGTGGGAGTGTCTGTACTAATATACAT
The DNA here is from genome assembly GCA_018402905.1 of Glandirana rugosa. Classification (NCBI taxonomy): domain Eukaryota; kingdom Metazoa; phylum Chordata; class Amphibia; order Anura; family Ranidae; genus Glandirana; species Glandirana rugosa. The sequence continues at coordinate 269,768 of BLSH010335091.1, forward strand.
ATCAGTCATTTGCACCTTTACCCTATATAAGTACCCACCAACATTTCTTACATTGACCCAATATAACTAAGTACTGCAGCCCAGTTCAATAACTGGATGATTTAGAAATAATATATATTTTATTGCCAGCATACTGAAAATTTTTTCACAAAAATATTTTTCTCAACATTTATACAAACACATAAAGAGCAGCGCCAATACCATCCTAATTTCTTTATATTAACCTACTACCCTCGTTTGGGCAGTTCGGTGGTGGCAGCAGCTCTTAGAGCATATCTGATCCGGTTGCGCGAAACAAACATACATTTCTTATATTCCTGGCTATGCTCTCTTTCGGAAAGACAAGGTAAAACGGAAGGGTGGTGGTGTCTGTCTCTATGTGAGAAGTGAAATTTATTCTCTCTAGAGAAGAGGAGATTAAGGGGGGACATGATCAACATGTACAAATACATAAGTGTTCCATATAGTGAACTTGGTGTTGAGTTATTCACTTTAAGGTCATCACAAAGGACAAGGGGGCACTCTTTACGTCTGGAGAAATAAAGATTTCATCTCCAAATATGGAAGGTTTCTTCACAGTTAGAGCTGTGAAAATGTGGAATAGACTCCCTCCAGAGGGGGTTTTGGCCAGCACAGTAGATTGCTTTAAAAAAGGGCTGGATTATTTTCTTAATGTAAATAATATAACTGGGTACTAACATTTTTAGGTAAAGTTAATCCAGGGAAAATCCGATTGCCTCTCGGGGTATCAGAAATGAATTTTTTCCCCCGCTATAGCAAATTGGATCATGCTTTGCTGGAGTTTTTGCCTTCCTCTGGATCAACTGTGGGTGAAGGATTGTATATGGGATTGTATGGTTATGGTTATATATAATTTATTTATTTTATTTTTTTTGGTTGAACTAGACGGACTTGTGCCTTTTTTCAACCTGACTAACTATGTAACTAACTATGTAACTATGAATTACCTGTGTTACAACTGTGAAAGCACGCTACCCCTTCAGTGGGTTTTTTTTAGCTGGTGAGTGCACAATCACATAAGAGGGAGCACGTGTGATACACGGACACCGTTTGTTTGTGTGGATATTGCAGCACTGAACCTAAATTAATTTTGGAGAGTTTTATTTTTACTTGTATTCATTTAATAAAATTCTATTGATCTTCAATCATGTTTACTGGCACCACTGGACTTCACATCATTTATATATGGAATGTTTTATTTTTGTTTATATTTTTATTTAGGTTTATGAATTTTTACATATATGAACACTGAGAGCTTATATGATATTTATGAATTATTGAGGATGTTTTTTAATTATTAGTGGTTTATCTTGTATTACATTTATTCACACTATATTTGCTTATTTGCACAGTTCTTTGTATTGCTGTATTGCCTATTGCTGCCATTAATTGGCATACACATGTGCAGGTTTTGCACATTTTTAGGGTATATCACTAATTTTTGTGATACTTTGTTTATCACCGCATTTTTTTCTTTGTACACTATTTATTGCGCTTTATTAGCAGTGCCATACCCACTCTTATTACTTGTTTACATTTATTGACATCTGCTTTGGTAGATGTTTATGGTGGGGGCAGCAGCTTATTTCTAACCCTAACATTTAGTCCATAGCACGGTACTATCTTCTTTTTCTCTTTTTTAAATCCGACAGGCTGGTTGCACCCAAGTCGATTGATGGATCAAATTGGGTACTATCAGCCTGCCCATACATGGATCCAAATTCAGCATGTGTCTGCTGAACCGACTGCATTTCGATCCAATTATGGCCAGCTTAAGATGAAAAATTCAAGTTCGACTTACCAGTAATTTGTTTTCCAGTAGGGGTACAGGACAGCACCTAAGAGATCATAGCTCTTCCCTCCAATCACAGGAAACACTCCCACTCCTGACTTTAAATGGAAGCTTCTCTCCACTGATCCTCATTTGTAGTAGAGTACCTCTGGCCCAGCTAGAACCCATGAACACAACATAATATAGACAGTATATGAGTGGGAAATTGTTGCAGTCCTGAAAGATTACTGGAAAACAAGTTACTGGTAAGTCTAACATGAATTTCCCAAAATGTCTTTCAGGTAAAGCGCGTAAGAGGATAAACGAGAACTTACCACTCTGGGGGGACCACTGCTTGCAAGACTTTCCTGCCAAAGGCAAATGTCAGCGATGCAGAAGCTAAAGGTTCATAGGGTACTTGGCTAAGGCTTGCAATAATAGATACTGTATGTCCCACTTAGGAAAAACTTTGACAGACCTGGATTGAGCTAGAGCCTTGCAAACCCTAGTTATCAAGGTTTTAAAAGAAATTAAGCCTTCCAAAAACACGCCTAAGGCTGCTACCTGCACTTTGGGAGTGCTGACTGACAGAACCTTGCTCTAAAATAGAAGCAACTTCCTCCAGTAGTAACTCTGAAAAGACAAACCAACAGCTGTATAAAGAAACAATGGGAGGGGGGTCTCATGAGAGAGCCCTCAACATTTGGACAGGTGTCCGGTACCTCATTCTGAAAAACTGATTGCACAAAAAAACCCTAACAACTAAGTTGGAAAGGACTGTGACGGTACCAATATATAGTAAAAGAGTATCAAAATGTTTATTATACAAAGTAAAGTATCAAGGCCATAAAAAATACATATTTCACAATGATAAGTACAAAAGAAAAGGAGGGGTAGGGAATCCCCAATCCGTACCCTAAGAGCAACAATATTGGACTATTGGGACACCATAGATTATTTGGTGGATACAACAACATAGTTTAAAATTACATCATCGTTTTTATTAAATAAAGAAAAAAGAAATATACAATACATATTCACAAACATGCATTTAAAAAGGTAAGGGTATTAACACCATTCCGCATCCCACCCCTTGTGTGGAGGGTGGGGGAAAGCCAGAGGATTAGCTCAGATGGTGTTGAGGTGTAGATACTGTGTGACCTCTAAATGTTTCGCTGGTAACCGCTTCATCAGGAGGAATATCTACAACGATTGGGAATATATAATTAGTGTACAGTATTCAACAAGACATTGGAATGGATATAACCATTACCAATATTATAGCAATACAACAGATACAGCATTTAGGCATTGTTAAGATATGGGGATATATATTGTAGTTTACAATGGTGGCCGGTCGCTTACCCACATCTCCAGTATCAACGGGTATAACACAGGTGCGCTAAATGTCCCTCATCGGCAGAGGTGGGGTATTATGCATGGGAGGTAATTGGATAATGAATCCTATGTCAAAATGTGAAGGTAGAATGTTAGTGAACTGGGAAGAGAGGGGGGGGGGGGACAGGGGGATTGAGAAGGGGGAGGGGGGAGGAAGAGAATGGGGGAGGGGGAGGAAGAAGAGAAAGGAGGGAAGGACAGGAAGAAAAACGAAAAGAAAAGGAAAGGAGAGGGGAGAAAGATAGGAAGGGTAGGGTAAAGAGAGGAGAAAGGAAAGGGAACAAGGAGGAAAACCTCCCCCCCTTCCCCCCTCCCCCACCCCCCCTTCTCAATCCCCCTGTGTCCCCTCCTCACTTCCCAGTTCACTAACATTCTACCTTCACATTTTCACATAGGATTCATTATCCAATTACCTCCCGTGCATGCTGTATCTGTTGTATGCTATAATATTGGTAATGGTTATATCCATTCCAATGTCTTGTTGAATACTGTACACCAATTATATATTCCCAATCGTTGTAGATATTCCTCCTGATGAAGCGGTTACCCGCAAAACATGTAGAGGTCACACAGTATCTACACCTCAACACCATCTAAGCTAATCCTCTGGCTTTCCCCCACCCTCCACACAAGGGGTGGGGTGCGGAATGGTGTTAATACCTTTACCTTTTTAAATACATGTTTGTGAATATGTATTGTATATTTCTTTTTTCTTTATTTAATAAAAACCATGATGTAATTTTAAACTTTGTTGTTGTATCCGCCAAATAATCTATGGTGTCGCAATAGTCCAATATTGTTGCTCTTAGGGTACGGATTGGGGATTCCCTACTCCTCCTTTTCCTTTGTACTTATCATTAGTTATGGACGAGACACCTTTATCATAATTTTGCCCACTCAGCCTGTTGAGGTATTTCACACATATTTCACAATAATGATATAATTACAAAGAAAAAAGCAAAGAAACGCTCTTCTTAGTTTTATTCTCACCAACCCCACAACAGTGGGGAATAAGTGACTTGCTGTCTACTCTCTGCACTTTGCCATAAATGGCTCTTGTCATTTTTGTGACTTGCAAGAAAAGAATATACCAGATGTTCTGAAAATTCTTTTTATTCTAAGAGCTGCTTTTCAGAAACCAGGCTATGAAGCTCAATTTTCCCAGCTCCAGATGGAATAATGGACCCTGAAGCAGAAAATCTTGTCTGATCGGAAACGTCCACTGTGGTTTGACTGCCAGAAGGAGAAGGTTGGAAAACCATGCTCTCTATGGCAAAGACGATGCTATTAGAATCAATTTAGTTTTTTCTTTCTGAATCTTTCTCAGAAACTGTGGTATTAGCTGAAAGGGGGGAAGGGCATAAAAAGGATGGAAACTCCATGGTTGTGCCAGAGCATCTATTTCTAAGGCATCATCCTTTCTGTTCAGAAAACAAAATTGAAGATGAGTTGCATTCTGCTGATTTGCAAAAAGATCTATCTGAGAAAATCCCCACTTCTCTGTAATCATAGAAAAGATTTCTAAATCCAGACTCCACTATGCCCCTTTCAACTGGTGCCTGCTTAGAAAGTCGGCCATTAGATTCAGAGTGCCTGTTGATAAGGATGCCACATTGGACTCCCACAAGGGGATTTCCTCTGCCAGCACCTGAACGCTTCTGCTCTTTGTCCCTCCTTCCCTGTTTATATAGGCTACTGCTGTAGCATTGTCTGTGACGGTTTGAACGTAATGACCCTGGAGAGTCAGAGAAAAAAAAATTCATAGCTAGAGCTTTGACTGGATTATTTGGAATATTTCTAATAAAATATCTCGCCAGAGAGGCTTCTGCAAATTCTATTTTGTAACGTTGGGTGACAAAGTTCAAGATATACTGCTTTGTGATGTTTTCCCATTGCAGCAGGAATGTCTGCAATCTTCCTACCATAGGAAGTGTCAAGTTTACAGGATTTTTTGGGCTGCGTAGGAGAACGAAAAATGACTCCTCCCTTGTCCTTGGCTCTCTGTATTGTCCAAAATGTCTTTCTCTCTTGTACCTTGTCCCCCTGCTGTTGAGTCTTTTAAGGATGAAAAAATCACCTAGACCTGTTGTCCTTTCTTTTTCTTCACGGGAAGACTTTTTCTTATCAGACATGTGGTCCAAGAATGACTCCAATTCAGACCCAAAAGGTGGCCCTCTGAAAATGGGATCCCACAGACCGGCTGAATTTGTGAGAGCAGCCAACCTGGTTTACCTATGAAAGGATTTGGCTGATGCATCTGCTATATACTTCACAGCCCTCGTCAAGGTAAAAAGACTCCAAAATTTCTTCCTAAGGGCTCGTTTACACTTGCTTCAAAACAGGGTGTCAGACATGCTTTGTTAAAGCTCCCTCAACACCAGTCAAAGCTCCTGTCACTAAATAAAATGGTTAGCTTACAGACCTGTTTACACCTTGAGTTGGCTTTGCTGCGCTTCAGCTTTGCGTCAAAAATGATACCCCATGTAGCTTTAGCCATGCTTCAAAACCTCTTCAACGCCTCCATAGAAATCGATGACAAAGCTTGTTTGAAGCTCGCTTGCACCTGCAACAGAGGCTTTAATTCAGCTTTAGCGTCGCTTTGTTTTGGAGAAATTGCAGGTGTGAGCTATAAACAAACACACAGGGCATTGGCCAAGCTTCAACAAAGCTTCAAAAGAGCCTCATCGAAGCACCACTGAAGCCTCATCAAAGCACCACCGAAGCCTCATTGAAGCACCGCTGAAGCCTCAAAAACACATCATAAAAGCTTGTTGAAGCAGTAGGGGCTTTAATGTGCATTGAAGCCAAAGCAAGTGTAAACGAGCCCTTAGAGGAGTATGCCACAATGTGCACTTTCAACTAATTAAAGGCTAAGTTCACCTCTTTTTTCTAAAATCCAGCTCCCCTATGTATCAATATACAATTAATATACCTCGGTTGCAGAAAAATACAGACTTTCTTTGATTTTGTGAGCAAGGCCTTATCTTAGCCCTTGCTATATTTCTTAGAAAGCTTCAGAGACTTCCTGGTATAGATTTAAGACAGAGAAACCAGTAAGACACACAAAGGAATTTACCAGCTGACCTCACAAGCACACATCCTTCTCCCATCAACTAAGTTTTCACAGTACCCATGGCATTTCTCCATGCATGCATTTGCCTGGCTTCCCCAGCATCCCTTCAGATGGGCAAGGGTTGCATATTAAACTCCCTGGGGCCGCAAGCAGCCCACAGGACACCCCTGATGTAGTGCAAGGGCCTGCCTGATTGGATACAGAGTGATTGGATGGATGGTGTGTCCTCCTATTATATCGTTTTGGTACATCTAAAGGAGATTGTACAGAGCTTGTACAATCAGATTGAATAGTGTATGGCCACATTTATACACCTAAAATTACCGAGTTGCGCTTTCAGTGTTATTAATTGTTAACGGTACATCAAATACAGATGCAAACACAAATTTTGCCACATGAAAAAAACACGGCTGAGGATGTTCCACCGCTGCACCAGATGGGAGCTGAAGCAAATCCCCACCAGCCACAGGAGATGTTGCGGAGAATCCTGCTGCACAAAAGAAAAAAAAGGAAAGCCCTGAAATGTTTTGACCTCCCCACCATTCCTCAGTGTTCCTGCTCAGCTGGAGGAAACATGAAAACTGAGGACCTGTGGGGAAAAGCCTCCATTTAAAATCAGGAGTGAGAGTGTTTCCAGTGATTGGAGGGAGGAGCTACAATCTTTCGGATGCTGTTCTGAAAGATGCTCTGGGAAAAAGAATATCATCTTTAGAAGAAAGAGAGGTCCAGGTCATAAAAGAATACAATATGAAAAGTTTCACAGCACACTTGGGAGCTACTCAGCACAAAAACAAAGTATAAATCATTCCAACAAGTTTAGACTCTGTTTTATGCTAACTAGCTGTGATCCTTACTTGATTGTATTTTCCTGTGAACTGCTCTCTCCAAGTGCACTTTACTTAAGAAATGTATACATTTATCTGAGTGTTTGTCATTTTTATTTTTCTAGGTCATAAAACAACCTTGTCCATGTGAAGAATAAGAAAAGAGAGCTGTCAAGATAGAGATACAAGCTACTGTAGCCTCTGAGCTGGAGTAATAGCAATAAGAAGGAACAATTTGTAAGGGCTCAAAGGAAGGACCCTGAAGAACATAGAGCAAAAGACTGAGATAACATGGGGACAAGGGGGGCCAAATAGGTGGGAAAATGCAGGTAATGCTTTGTACAAAAGTCTGAACCAAAAAGTGATCATCTAAAGGCCATTAAAATAAGATAATGTATAGTAATAATAATAATAATAATAAAATATTCAGTGTAGGACCCTACTCCCTTGCTCCTACCCAGTAGATCACAGTAGACCCCTCTCTATACAGGCTACTCTGGAGTAAAAGTATCAATGAATATCTGAATCCAGGGGTCCAGTATAAAACTACGCTGGAGAATGATTTCTGCAGTGAGGATCTGCATCTGGGATCCAGTATGACATTGAGAAAAACATTAAATACGCGTTTCAATTTCCAGTATTTGGATGTTTGGCCTGACAGTGACACTGTTAGCAGCTGTACATAGTTGATCCTGTCGAAATCTTCAGGTTCAGAGTCTTGATTTAATAGATCTGGAAAGAGACATCTAACCTACTATGGACACTAAGGCCCTTTTCACATTAGCGGACAAATTGGGTCTGACGTCAGTTTTTCAGGTGGACCCGATCGGACCCTCCAGGCCTCTCTATGGAGTGGCGGGTGTCAACGGACATGTGTTTGTTGACACCTGCATCCGATCCTATCCGCTAGAAACAGAGGGATGGGGATCCATTCCCTATCCATCTGGTGGATCGGATGCTCAGATAGCAAGCAATTGAGCTGCATATTTGAAAATGACTAGCTAAGCTATTGCTAGACTTGCCAGGCTTCACAAGTTTGTTGCACAATTGCAGCAGGTCTGCATTGCATGACTCCAGATCAACTTTCTTGTAAATATTCTGCATGTCTGCTGCAAGTTCAACAATGATGCAAGTTGTGCAATGGTCATCCCACCAGAGGGGTCACTGTGGCTGAATTTTTATACTGTAGACTTGAAGAGCTCTTGCTGTAGACTCACCACTGCAACTTTGCTCTTGCTAGAGACTTGCCATGCAAATTTGCGACAAATTGGAAAAGTGTCAACTAGAACTTGTGCTTCAAGTGCTCTGTAAGTGTACAACTTCCCAGTGAAAATGTGCAGCAAGTTAACAGACTTACAATTCAACACTGCCGCTAACGTTTGGCAAGTTATCCTTTCTATCTGGGTGGCAGTTGGGCGTAAATGGACAGGCGGGTTCTTTTACATATGAACGCCCATAGAAAAGAGCATAAGAGGAGCAGACATGGACCAGCCATCTGCCAGCAGGGATCAGCGGACAGATGTCCCGACAGAGTCCTTCTCATTTGTAAGTCAAAACTGTATTTAGTGCCATACACCTAGATGTCAGAAGCTGCATCCCCAATGAACATTCAGAAAACAAACATTTTGGCTGGAGTTGGAACTTAAATGTATGAAAATGTGCAGTATAAATGTTATTGTGCTAGTAGAAAATGTCTCTTTAAACTTGATAGTTGACTTATTTTTCTGATGACATGATGAAATGATGAATAAAAGTTACATGCACTATGCAATTATGAGCAAATAATTGTCAAACTGTCTTTGTAGCGAAGGTGTATATCCCACATACAGTTTATAATGACTTTGTGTTAGGTGGAATGTGAGGGTAAACATTATTGCCTTAGGTCCAAAAATTAGATTAGTTGGTAAATTGCACCGTGTGACTGTAAACTGCATAATGAAAAACTCTATTAAAATCAATCTTGCTTATAATAGGTTCCTCGTTTCCAAGACACAATGGTATTCTAAGAGAAAATCAATAAATATATGACGCATTGCTGTGGGGAAATATTTATGCTATGTATTTAGAAATGACAGACATGTTCTAGTAAGGTGTGCTTGAAGTACAATCTGCGATCTGGTGAATACGTAAAGTGTTACTAAACCCAGGACCCTGCATTCACTATATCTGTTCTCCCACAGTACACAGAACATGAAAATGCAATTATATTAGTAAGTATAAACTGCTAAATATCCTTTTCTCATCAGCAGTTAGTCTTGTGACTTCTATCAGTGTCTGGTTAAAGATTGTAGGAAGAGATTTTTAATTTCATTCATTCGTGTCCTATGAGGTTGCAGGACCCGTACCTTCTGTCTGGACAGTGATGACTGGCCCGGTGCTGATCAAATGCACCCTCTTAAGCAAAATAAAAACTATCTAGCAGTATACACCAAACTGAGCATGTGCAGCCTGTCCTCAGGGCTCTGTTCTATCAGGAGATTGTTTGGGGACTGTGGAAGGAAGGGAGGATCAGAGAAGACAGGATCAAGCAGCCTTTTTACACAATGCAGAGGATTAACCCCTTAGGTTCCACAGTGGGTATAACAAGCATGCTGTACTCCATATACATACTGATTTTACTGTTGTGGGTTTAGTAACACTTTAAGAATACTTTTTTGATTCATAATACTGATACAGGTTTGTGAGTGGAGAGAGGACTTTTCAGGCAGTGAAAACTGCTTGTCAGTTCCTTTTTAGCTGCAAAAAAACAAACAGATTAAGGCAACCTACCAACAAGCCTTGATCATTTCAGAGTTTTTACTAAACCCACTGGTGGTAGGCTATAATGATCCATTTGGTCATTATTGCTACTATACAGTTGAAATTGGCTGTGGTATGGCCAGCTTTCAAGTACAGTCAGGTCCATAAATATTGGGACATCAACACAATTCTAATCTTTTTGGCTCTATACAACCACAATGGATTTGAAATGAAACAAACAAGATGTGCTTTAACTGCAGACTTTCAGCTTTAATTTGAGGGTATTTACATCCAAATCAGGTGAACGGTGTAGGAATTACAACAGTTTGTATATGTGCCTCCCACTTATTAAGGGACCAAAAGTAAT
>BLSH010335091.1:282015-292132 GCA_018402905.1 Glandirana rugosa
TTCAGGTGAATGGGTAGGGTACGATGTACCCCATACTCATTTACACAGGGTGGGGGGCTGGGATCTGGGGGCCCCCTTGTTAAAGGGGGCTTCCAGATTGCGATAAGCTCCTGGCCCGCAGACCCTGACAACCACCAGCAAGGGCTGTTAGGAAGAGGCCCTTGTCCTCATCAACATGGGGACAAGGTGCTTTGGAGTGGGGGGCGCAGTGTGCAGTGCTCCCCACCCAAAAGCACCCATACTCCCCATGTTGAGGGCATACGGCCTGGTATGGTATAAGAGGGGGGGCGCTCGCTTGTCCCCACCCCCTTTCCTGGCTGCCAGGCTGTGTGCTCAGATAAGGGCCTGGTATGGATTTTTGGGGGCCACGCTATTTTTTTGGTGTTGGGGTTCCCCTTAAAATCCATATCAGACCAAAGGGTCTGATATGCTCCTGGGGGGAACCCCACACAATTGTTTTTACATTTTTTTTACAGGGTTCCCCTTCAAGATCCTCTGCACACAATTGATGCCGCAAGTCGGATCATTATGATCCGACTTCTGGTGCGACTTCTACTATTCAAATCAATGGGTCATAGGGAACCATTGAGTTGAATAGAGGCATGAGAAATGCGCTTACAGCTAGCGCCCAAAAACGTGCAAAATCGCTGCTGCAAAAATGCTCAAAAAAGCTGAAAAAAGTCACTAAAAGCTACTGATGTTTTTAGTTTTTTTAACATCCTGTGTGCATGAGGCCCTAATACTACCAGTACCTTACATAACATCTGTAACAATATAACTGACCCAGTGACACAAATTAAATCACCCTTGAAAGAGGAAAGAATTTGTAAAAATGTTATGGAATACTTAGAATATACGATAAGCTAAACCTTTTTTTTAGCTTTGGATTGAGGTTTTTACTACAGTCTGTGTCTCCACTGGGAATATTTGTCCTATTTGTTTGTCTTGATGACCATTACTGCTGGCACAGAAAGTAATGGGAATCCAAGTTTTACAGGTGTCACCAGAAAAGGACCAGGAATAGGAGAAATCTTCGATATGGGGCATTTGTTCCAGGAACAATTGCTAATGCCTAGTACAGGCAGGCCAAATGCCGGGAGACAACGGCGGGTTCAATAACAGCCAGCCGACAGTCGGCCCGTGTGTATGTCAGCTGGTCCAACAGAAGCCAGCTGTTTGGCAGCCTTCTGTCGGACAAGCATGTTGGAAAGCCAGCAGCGGACCGGCTCCTGATCAGCACCTGATCTGACTGGAGTGTTCTGGCAGGGGGGTTGTCCCACTGTCAGAACAGCTCAGTGGGGGACTGTTAGTAAAGTGGCTCCGACCGGACCTGTCAGTTTTTTGGTTGAACGGAAAAAACTATTAGTGTGTACCAGGCTTAAAGTGTTATTAAACCCACAAGAGTAAAATTAGTCTGCAGTATGCAGTTGTTATACTCACTGTGGAACCTAAGGTGTTAATCCTCTGCATTGTGTAAAAAGGCTGTTTGATCCTGAATGCACAGATCCTCCCCTTCTTCCACTGTCCCTTGATAATTTCCTGATAACACAAGGTCTATGGAGTCAGGCTGCACATGCTCAGTTTGGGTGTATTGCTAGAGAGTTTTTTTTTCCTTGGGAGAGTGCATGTGACCAGTACTGGGCCAATCAGCACTGTCCAGACAGAGGGTCAGGGGTCTTGCAGTCTAACAGGACAGTAAGAAAACACCTCCCACAAGCTTTAACCATTGAAATAGAAAGGGGGCTGCACTAATGGCGTGAGTACCTTATACAGATTGAGTGTATATATAATCAAACATGTAACTGATAAACCATAGGTATAAGTCCATCAATAAGTAAAGTCCATAAATAGCAATATGCAATTAAACAGATGACACCAAGTGCTCCTAATGGTAAACGAGTGTAGGACAATCCACCACCAAGCAAGTCAGCTTACCGGATGTAAGTGCTAGAGGCGCTTTTGGCTTCTCACCCAGTCAAGGTCCCACTTGGGGATGTGATGGACTCCTTTCCACAGATGGCACCCAGACAGCGAACCACTTGCACCAGCTCAGTCCAAAGGTCAATCACCAACCATATGGAAAACAAGCTCACAATAGTGTGATACTCTTGCAAGCAAAAACACATAATGTCCAATAAAGATTTCTACTGATCCTGTGAAGTAGTGCAGCTGTGATGGTCTGTGGTCCCATCAGAGTTGCTTAGTGGCAGCCTGGTTCCATGGCCTGAATCTGGAACGTCTTAGCTGGCCTGGGAAGAGCTCTGAAGACTGAAGGCTTCACAGAGATCCATGTTGGAGATTGATGAACTTTCCCCGATCCCGTATGCACAAATCCTCCCCTTCTTCCACTGTCCCCTGATAATTTCCTGATAACACAAGGTCTATGGAGTCAGGCTGCACATGCTCAGTTTGGGTGTATTGCTAGAGAGTTTTTTTTTTGCTTGGGAGAGTGCATGTGACCAGCACAGGGCCAATCATCACTGTCCAGACAGAGGGTCAGGGGTCTTGCAGTCTAATAGGACAGTCAGAAAACTCCTCCCGCAAGCTTTAACCATTGCTTGGCTGGACACTGATAGAAGTCACAAGACTGCTATATACTACTGATGAAAAAAAAATTTCAGTTTATATTTACTAAAATAATTACATTTCAATGTTCTGTGTATTGTGGGAGACCAGATATAGTGAATGCAGGGTCCTGGGTTTGGTAACACTTTAGGAGAAGATTTCTCTTCACTTTGGAGAAATTACATCTCGCTTCCTTTTGTGTCTCCAGGAGAAAAAAAAACTCAAAAGGGCTTTAACCATTTTCTACTCTAATCACTAAAAAGAGAAACAATGATATGTCTATGAATGGAGCAGACGTCCCCTAGCACAGGCTTTATTTTAGCAATAGCAACCATTTGAGTAAATCAGTTTAAGACAATACAGCTCCGAGTTCAGTCATCTAGGAAGTATACACTAGTTATTCGCTGGATTGGATAATGGTTAAATCTTGTTTAAGAAAACCAGCAAAAACCCACTACATAGATTTCATAAATGTTTGCTTTCAAATTACTAATAACTTCATAATTGTCATCTTAGAGTGAAGACTCTAACCTAGGTCCGCCAGATTGGACAAGGCCAAAAGACCCACACGCACCAGCGGATCATTTTCTGGAAAATCGGTTAGTATCCTGACCAGTGAATTGATGACATCCATCTCAACCAGTTGTTCTTGTAGCTCATCTGAAAGAAATGTAAATATTTAGTATATATTTTGCACCCAATTTAATAATGAGAAATTAATGCAATGTGAAGCAAGGTCTTCGTTATTTGGCTTTATTTTTGTATACTGCATATTTTGTTATATTTGTATATTTTATGCTAGCTGCATTTGGATTTCATGTGCCATCAAATGAATGTATAACTCCACAATGAAAATATGGAATTATGTAAATCAGTTACTGTATAGAAAAAGGTTTTTTTTATACTTTTTCATGCTCTGTATCTTTGACCAAGACATACTAAGCTTAAAAGACTTTCAAAATATCCACTTTGTCCAAAATAACTTACTGTCATTTTATCTTTAAATTTTACCCTGTTAAAATAAAATAACTTTCTGCAAAACTGCATTTTACTGCTTTTATTTTTGGTTTTGTTGTCTTTCCTGAGAGGAATAAATTGGCTTCTTTTGTTGACTTCTTTCTGAAAATACTAGGAGTCTGGATGTTATGCTGACCCTTTACCGTTAAAATTGTCCAGGAACAGGCTATGTCATTGTGGTGAAATTTTACAGCGAAATTATCCAAGGTGATTCTCTATTTCAGTTTTTTTGTGTACAGTTGCTATAAGCTTTCTATATCTTTTTTTCTATTTCTATTTTTTTCATGTGCTTTCTATCTGTAAAATAATGAGACTACTGAGGACCAGTGGTGCAAAGAACGGGACCTGGGAAGTTGAATGAAGGACCCTCAGGAGCTTCTGTGAAAAAACAACCTTAGCTTTTATATCCCCCTCTGCTACTCTTTTTGTACCCTTACTGTTTTTCCATGGATCCTCTCTTCATTCATAAGAGGTCACTAGTCCTCTTTCTTCTTTTGTGGTGGGCGAGTCCTGAAAACTGCAGAGACTGGTGTCAGCCCAGGGAGGATTGATGAAATACCCCCAAGGGTAGGTATGCCCTGCGCTCATAGGAACTGGGTTGAATGACACTGAGTATTCAATCCAGGAGAAGACTGGAGTGTTGAATCTGATTTACCTAGTTTTGGGGTACATACATTTTGATTAAAGACTGCATTTCACCCTAAAACCTTGCTTTTGCTTTCTCCAATCACTCCAATTTAAAAAAAATTGCTAAAATGGCAAAACTTAAAGTGGGAGTAAACTCCCTTGGTTGATTGTTACCTATAGGTAAACCTATAATAAGGCTTACCTATAGGTAGTATACAGTAAATATCTCCTAAACGTGCACTGTTTAGGATATGTTTACTTTAGAAGCAGCCAGTGATGTCACTGATGCATGTGCTCCGAAGGTACAGCCTAACCATACCATTCCTTCAGAACCCTGTGCCATAAACAGTGACTCCCACAGGCATGCGTGAGAGTGACGTCATTGTGGCCCGGCCATTAATATCGCTGAAGCACGCAAACTCAGAAGGAAGAATATGGAAGCTCCTACAGCAGTGACAGAGTGCTGCTGGAGGGCTTAGTTTTCAGGTAAGTCTGCCATAATATGCTAGTATGCAGTGCATACTAGCACATTATGACTTTAACTGCCCGGGGCCCACTTTTCTTTTTTGTTACTGTGGTTTACTATCACTTTAACTGAAATCACCAGGGTTTAGAGACGATTTTGGGGAAATGAAACCTCTCCATTTTGCTCATCCCAAATATGTTCTTAAAATGTGTGATGGTGGAATGCTGGACTCAAAGTTAAGTATGATCTGGCATAATTCCCAGTCTTAAGAGGCACCTCTCTATCTTACAGGACAATCCCATGGCTCCCCAAAGCAATCCAATAAAAGTGTAAAGGTTGAGAACACCACAAGTCTATGAGTAGTTAAGTATAGATATATTAATTTAAAGAAAAGATCAGTAGGTAAAGCCAACATGTTTCAAGGGCTCATAACTCCCCCCATTATCAGGGCTTGTGCTGGCAGCAATAGTAGGAAATACTGGATAATTAGAACAACAAATTAGGATTAGAATGATAACAGAACAGGCAGCTATGCCTGCCGTTACTATCATCATTTTAATCCTTGATCCTTTGTTTTCATTGTCCAGTATTTTCTACTATCACTGCCAACACAATCACTGATGAAGGGGGTGTTGTTAGCCACTGAAACATGTTGCCTTTACCTACTGATCTTTTAAACAGATTAATGAATCTATATTGGACTACTCAGAGACTTGTGGCACTCTCATCCTTTCTTTTAATATTTTCTCAGTCAATGACATGGTACAAATACTGTATGCAGATCAGTGTGATGCGTTTGATATAAAATATATTTTATATGAACAAATGATTTATCTATCAGACTCATTTTAACAGATCAGGTTTGTTTGAGGATGCTTCTCAAACAAATGCCTTGGTAACACAGGCTGTCCTGAAACAATGGGACAGTTGTCAGTTGATTGTTAAGGTAAATGAGTTTGTTAGCATTGTTGTTTTACAGTTTGACAGTTGTCTCTATAGATACTGTAAACAATTGTATATTTGTAATGGCAGAGTCTTGAGGTAGAATTTGGGAATACACAGGCATTCAGATATTTTTTCGGTTAGTCCGTCGTTAAGGTTTGTAACCATTGTAAACGAACTGAGCCATATAAATATTGGCAGAGATAAGCTCAGGGCAGCAGAGCTCACTCTCACCATGGATTAGCATCGAAAGGGTCATCATAAAGAAAAGTGCCTGGTCTCCAGAAGATCGTTGTCAACGGAGATCACGAATACAGTAACTGAAGCTAAGTAACATTTAAGTGTATTTCTATAGTTAGTTTGTTGGCTATGTTGTTAATTTGCTATAGAAATCTGTCATTCTTGATTTGTATTCCTAATATTGTAATAGTTTTGTATGTACAGCATTTTTGTTCAGTAAAAGCTCATTAATACACAATACCGGTCTAAACTTCCTTGCTTATACCGCAAAGTAATCTTGCTATCTAGACGAAAGCGAAACAATTGGGGGCTCGTGCCGTGATCTGTGCTAGAAGTTCAATTGAAGCAGACCTGTGTTTTCTGTGGTGTGTTGTGTAGCTTGTGCTGGGTAAAAATGCTGCATAAAATGTTTAGGAAAAGCAAGGCTGCAGAGGTTTCTAGTGACCAGAAGGAAGTGTGCAGCTTACCTATCTGGGCCAGAGACCATGAGTGGGAGCCTCTTGCTAAATAATTTGTAAAGTATGCTTCTCCCTTGAATATGATTTGGGGTGTTAAAGTTTCAGATCATTTTGTAGATTTTAGCCTTAAGGGGTTGGATATAAGTAAAAAAGAGAAGAGGACAGTGTCCACAGTGGGTTGGTACTTCCTTCATGCTCTCTATACTGAATCACAGAGAAGGGAGAAGGCAGAGACAGAAATGAAGGTATTAAAAGACCAGCTAGCAGTTGCTTCAGAGTGTGTTCGTACAACTGCTAGTTGGGCTGATGATTTGCAAGAAAGGTGTGCAGCCCTCATGACCAAATCAATTAATGCCTTAAGGAAAAGGAAAGGCCGTAAACCTGTTAGTAAAGCCAGGGTACGTGCCATTGTCGCATCCCAAAACTGGGATTGTGAGGATGTGTTCTCCTCAAATGATAGTGAGGATGAGGAGATAGAGTTTGATATGTCAGATGATGATCTGCTAGTGGGAAAGAAAAGGTGTGCCAGACCTCTCATTACTAAGCATAGGAAAAGGCAACATGATAGAGAGGATATGGCAGATGGGGAGGTGCATTATCGCAACCCCAGAGATGTTGAATTTGAAGAAGTTCGGGAGTTTACACAAACTGAACTCCATGAACTGGCTAAACAATACAAGCAAAGGTCTGGAGAACCCCTATTGAGTTGGCTCCTGCGTTTGTGGGATGAAGGGGCGGACAGTGTTGTTTTGTCAGGTAAGGAAGCAGTGGCTATGGGAGTGTTAACCCATGATCCACAATTGCGTCAGGCAATGCGAAAAGCTCGAGAGTTTAGTGTGAATTTTTCACTGCTAGATCTTGTGAGAGATGGAATAGTCCGAGTATACGCTAGTCCTACTGACTTGGAAAATACCTACTCCTGGAAATCAATAGAAGGTATTTCCAGGTTACGTGAGATGGGTTGTATAACCGGATTAAATACGTTTCCAGAATGGATGGGTCCAGATATGGAACCCTTTACGTCTGCTCTGCGCTCTAAGCTAATGAAGTCTGCGCCATTTAATCTCAGGGCTCCTTTATTGTCTTTGCTGGGAGGCCTGGGATTAAACAGCAAGATTCATGAAGCCACTACCCTCTTAAGCCAGTTGGGGGAGCTAGAGGAGACTAAAACAAAACCTGTTAGGGCAGTAGATAAGGTCAAGGCCAGACAGGAAGAATACAAGCCGAAAAGAACAGAGAAGAAAGGGAATGGGGTAGAGAAGACAGGAGATGAAGAGAAAACCAGGCTAGTTATCTCTAGGAAACAAATGTGGGTGGACCTACTAAAGGCAGGAGTACCTAAAGATGAGATAGATGGGATTTCTACTGCAGAAATGCTAAAGAGGTGGAAACATTTAGCGGGGAAAACTGCCAGGGTTAGAAACACTACACCTAGTGAGGATAACATCAGCTTAGATTCGGAGAAAACAGAACAGACCCCTCCTGTTAGCCCCAAACCAATTCCCAAAACTGCACATGAACCCAAACCCAAATCCCTTTATCCTGGGGAGGAGTTAGAGAGACTCAGAAAAGGGGATTGGGAGGTTTCTTATCCTTTATGAAGGGAAGGTGGGTCTCCTGTAATAGCAGTGAGGGCAGTGACAGCAGGAGACCGACGCCCATATGCACCTGTCACTGTATGGTGGGGGAAGTCATCTTCGCCTACACATGTGATGGCTTTAGTTGATACTGGAGCTGAAGTTACACTTTTGCAAGGAAATCCTTCCCATCACAAAGGAGAATTGATTTATGTAGAAGGTTTGGGAGGGCAAACCACACTAGCAGTTAGGACACGGGTGAAATTGGCTATTGACAAGGGACTAGGATTTTGGACAAATGTTTTGGTATCAGAGTTACCTGAAAATATTCTTGGGATGGATGTACTTCAAGGTCAGTCTATTCAGACCGAATGGGGTACATTCACATTCGGGTATCCTGATAAAGCGTATCTGGTTAGAGCAGTGAAGGCTGTGGTCAGAGGTCATGCGAAATGGACCCCTGTCTACATTCCTCCACCAGAGAAGCCGGTCTGTCTCAAGCAGTACAGACTTCCTGGAGGCCACAAAGAAATTGGGGATACTATTCAAGAGCTGTTAAGAGTAGGGATCCTCAGACCTGCTGTAAGTCCTTTCTCGTCTCCTGTGTTCCCAGTAAAGAAACCTGATGGGACATATAGAATGACTGTGGATTACAGAGGTCTAAATAAAGTGACACCTCCATTGAAGTCAGCTGTACCAGATATGATCTCAATTGTTGAAAAAATTGCTAAAGAGGCAGGAGAATATCATGCTGTGATAGACTTGGCTAATGCTTTCTTTTCGATTTTGATAGACCCAGAGTGTCAGGACCAGTTTTCCTTTGTGTGGGACGGCCGCCAGTACACTTTCACTGTCCTTCCGCAAGGCTATCTTCATTCTCCAACGATTTGTCATGGACTGATTGCCCGAGATTTAAGTACGCTGAATTTGAAAGTCGCTGTGTTTCACTACATTGATGACATCATGATCTCTGGAACAAAAGAAGATGTAACTGAAGCTCTGTACCTGCTGATACAGCACATGGAGAACAGAGGGTGGGCTATCAACAGAGACAAAGTCCAAGGACCTGCTACAGAGGTGAAGTTCCTAGGAATGATGTGGACTGGGCCGCAGAGGAAAATTCCAGAGACAGTTGTGCAAACTATCCAGGCGCTGTCGCCCCCTACTACCAAAAAGGAGGCACAGAAGTTAATTGGAGTTGTGGGATTCTGGAGATCGTTCATCCCACATCTTGGACTGATTCTAAGGCCTATATATAATGTCACAAGGAAAAAGACTGAGTTCTCATGGGGTTCAGAGCAGCGGACCGCATTCCTTGCTGCTAAAGAAGCCATTTTGCAGCATCAGGGATTGGGACCCGTGAGACAAGGAGTACCATTTCAGCTGGATGTAGTGGAGCAGGATGGTACCATATCTTGGAGTCTGTGGCAGCCAAATGAAAAGAAAGGACTGAGAGCGATACCCATTGGATTTTGGTCCAAACAACTGACAGGGGCACAGACGAGATACACGCCCCTAGAGAAGTACCTATTTGGGGCCTACATAGCACTTCAACATGTAGAGACAATAACAGGAAAGGACACAGTCACCATCCACACTGCATTGCCAATAGCAGGATGGGTGAGAGATAATGGACTGACCACTAGGGCAGCTGTAGCCCAGAACCAGACACTGATGAAATGGAAATGGTACCTTCAAGAAAGAGAGGGCATTGCAGCTGGGGATGTCAAAGACATTTCAAAACAGTTGGCAGGGCTTGTTACTTATACCAGCGCCCAGCCAGAAGAAGAAATTCCTATGCTGCAGTCATCCCCCATTCTAGAGGCTCCACCCTTTGAGTCTCTGTCAGAAGACATGAAGGAGTCAGCATGGTTCACTGATGGTTCAGCCATAGTCGCCTTGTCTGGGCGTAAATGGACAGCAGCAGCCTACAACCCAAGTACAGACACAGTCCTGCAGGAGACCGGAATTGGAGGGTCCAGTCAGTTTGCAGAGTTGAAAGCTGTAGTGATGACTCTTCAGGAGGATCCTTCTTCCCATGTCACTATCTACACTGACAGCTGGGCGGTTTTTAAAGGACTGACAACTTGGATGCCCACGTGGAAGTAAAATGATTGGATGATTCATGGAAAGGTGGTGTGGGGAGGCAAGGAAGTCTGGGACTACATCTGGAAGGAAGCTTACTCCCGCACCATAAAAGTGGGGCATGTTGACGCACATGTGCC
>BLSH010335091.1:326388-352318 GCA_018402905.1 Glandirana rugosa
GAGGGGGGTCTACCTCCGAATTACGGAGCAACAATCTCTTATTCTTTCAAGAGGTCCTTTAACATGTTCTTGTGGTACGAAAGAAAGTTACATTACTAAGGGGACTTTAATTGTCCAAAAGAGAAACCTTAAGTACGTTTCGAATGTACTCTCCATAGAACTATTTTGATTGGAGTATATACTCCTTTGTCTCCTCCTCCGTTTAGCTCCTGTATAACGTAAGATATAGATATCGACTCCTTCGTTTATTTTAGAGGGGTGTTGGATCGGCATGGGTTTGACAATGCTAGTCTATACTTTATTTGCTTCCAGGTCTAGAAACGTAAGCAAGGTTGCACCTTACGATGTGATCCTGTGTGCGCACAGAACTGATAATCTCAGTAAACCTTGTTGGAACGAATGCAAAGATCTGGACCTTCGTTTATTTCATATCTGATCGTAACAGTTTGGGTACGGCTAGGTTGTGGGGAGATTTTATTTGCTTCCTCAGCTATAGATATAGAATGCAATATGTCCTCGATTTGCCTCCTCCTCTGTTTCCTCATATATGAGGTTAGTTTTATCAAGATACCTCTCATGTAAGCTTTGCATGAATTCCAAAGAGAAAACCTGTTAATTTCAGGGGAATCATTACATTGAAAGAAAGCATGGTGTTCTTGTACAATTTCCTGGAGAACTTTCTTATTCTCTAACAACGAGGCATTAAGCCTCCATCTGGGGGGAGGGAGGTTTTTGGATTTATTGTCTAATTCCATCATTATGGGGGCGTGGTCTGACCAGGAAATTGTATCAATACCAGCTTGTAACACATTTTGTAGTGGGCCCTTCATCATAAAAAAATAATCAATACGTGAGTATGAGGAATGAGCAGACGATAAATGAGTAAAGTCCTTTTCATTCCCATGGAAACATCTCCATACATCAAACAGTTCAAATTTGTGCAGGAGAGGATTAATAGCCTGGATAGGCCTCCTAGTGAGTGTTGTAGAGTCCATCTCTGGGTGCAACACCGTATTCAAATCGCCTCCGATGATAAGGATACCTTGTAGGACCTCCTGGGTTTTCTTTAACAGTCTAGATAGAAATCCTTTCTGGCTGGTGTTTGGGGCATATATGTTAACTAGTGTAAAAATTATTTGGTTCACTTCACATATTAGGATTATGAACCTCCCTTGTGGACCTGGGATGGTTTGGATGTGTCTGTATAGCACTGAGTCATTGATGGCGATGAGGACTCCGCAAGCTTTTTTTGGCCCATTGACCATATATAGATGTGGAAAGTGGGGGAAGTGGAACCGTGGGCATTTGTGGGCAGAAAAGTGGGATTCTTGGGCAAACACAATATCCGCCTTCGTATATCTGGCCTCTCTCAGTAAGGCAGCTCTTTTAAAGGGGCTATTGAGGCCCTTGGTATTAATTGACATAACTTTCAGCGGCATAGTTCCATGGGGGTTAAGCTAAGGCTTGGCAGCACACAATGTATTTCGGAAAGGGCAATGGCTACAGTACCTGTCCTGAAGAGGGAAGATGAGATCCTGTGGGCAATCTTTCTCAGAATTTCGTTGAACTTCACCGTGGGTCCAGTTATGATGGGCTCCAATGGCAGCAGTTCTTTGGAGCTTTGGTGGTTCCCAACAGAGCTCTAGTAGGCGATCCTGCAGCATGACTGGCAAAGATAGGTGGGGAGTGAGAGGGTGGGGTATAGGGACAACAAACAACAAGGGAACAACAACCAAAACAGGAACAATTTAAGAAATTCCTGCTAATGCGGGCACATGGGTATCCGAAGCTGCTAAAGATAACGCAGGGGGTAGTTTTTTGCACCGCTGTGGGCGCCATACCCCGCAGGGGAGTGGCAAACTCCATGACCTGCTTGGGTGAAGGGTCTTGAGAGATCAGTTCCTCCAGACCCACACTAAAGGCTCAGAGCAGGAGAGAAAAGGAGCCCAGTGTAGTTGTAGGTATTCAGGACCATTCAGTTGGCAGTCGCTCTGTGGTTTTTGACGGGCCGGCGTGTGGATCCGCTGGGATCAAATTCAAATCTTTAAGAGGACAATACCTTTGTCCACACTATATACCGGGTAGGTCCTGCCATTCCAAGCAATCAGGAGCTTAGTTGGAAAGTCCCATTTGTGGACCACGATGTGATTTCGCAGAATCGCTGTAAGCGGGGAAAGCTTTTTCCGATTTAAAGCCGTTTGCTGTGAGATGTCTGTGTACAGCGATATATCTTTAAACTCTTCCGGAACCACTGGGTTCCTTTTTGCCACTGCCATGATGCGTTCTTTGATGTGGTAGTAGTGGACACAGGCCAGGGTATCCCTGGGTGCGGTATCGGGCAAAAATTTAGGCTTAGGGATTCGGTGGGCCCTGTCCACGCACAGTTCAATGTCAGAAAGATTAGGTATGATGGCTTTCATGAGCCTCTGGACAAAGTTGGTCAGCTCACTGGGGGGTACATGTTCTGGAATGCCTCTGAACTTTATGTTGTTACGTCTCAAACGGTCCTCGAGATCCGCTAGTTTATTTTGGAGCCTTTGTAGCTCTGATTCCTGGTCTGTATATGCATCCACAAGGTCGTTATGGGCCACATACAAGTCTGCCATTTTTGTTTCTAGATGGTGTATTTTAACATCATGTGTTTGCACAGTCTCCTGTAGTGGAGTAAACATACCTGCAAAGTCACTGAAGACTGTGCTTCTAAGGGATAGAAGCATGCTTTTCATGATGCTTTCTGTGAGCGCTTGCTCCATGGCTGGGAACATATCAATTGAGGGCCCTGACTGCACGCTGTGGTGGTAGGCCTGAGGCCTGTCACGCCGTGGCTCCGTGTGTGTCTCCTCTCCCTCTGTTCGCTGCTTGGATTTCGCTGGGCTGCGTGAGGTGAGGGTAGGAGGGGGGGATCGTTCATCTAGTTCCCCGGGCTGTAGATCACCCATCTCCCTGTGTGCTGAGTGGAGCGGGGCCGTCTACGTGGCTCCAAGGCCGGCGCCATCTTGCCTACCTTGCGGCGGTGCCGCGGGGAAGAAATCAGTCAGCCGCTGGGGCTGCTTGGTTGCTTTTCTCCGCTTGCTCATCTTGTCCTCAGGGTCGGGGTGAGTGAGTGGGTCGGGTCTAGGCGTAGGGGTGACTCTCCTGTTGCTGCGGCTGGTTGCAATGAGCGTGTTGCTGGATGAGCTCTCGCTTATGCGGCCATCTTCTCCGCCGGCTGGACACCCCGACAAACTATTAATAACCTGAACCACCTCCAGGTTGTCACAGTGCAGGAAAATCTTTTTGTTGCTGAAGCAGTCACCTGGGAACAATTCAAGAAGAACCAGGTTCTTGCAGAAGCCTGCCTGTCTCCACTCCTCAGGCCAGCACTCCATGCCGTACCCAGTCACACCCGCAGCATCTATATACAATTCCAAGTCAAAACTACTGACCGGGCTTGCTGCTATAGTGATTTGCCATTGAAATTCTGTAGAAAAACATCCCAAACCCACAAGTCCTTCCTGTGCTCGCTGCTCAAAGTCACAAAGTAACGGGGAGAAGAAACCCTGGCTGTGGCCGACGACAATTTTTGACAAAAAATTTGCCCCATGGGCAGTATACAGCATGCAAAATTTAACTTGCCCAGCAGCGACTGCAAGGTCCGCAGTTCAATGGTGCGCTTCCGAGTCACACCCGCTATCTCCTCCCTCAGGGAGAGTAACTCTGGGTAACCAGCATTCCATTGCCCGTGAATCGATCACAATGCCCAAAAATGTAATTTGGGAGAACGGGCCCTCTGTCTTATCTGCTGCTAGTGGAATGCCCAAGCACAAGTTGGACTCAGAATGCCCTATGTACAAGAAGTCGTCCAGATAGTGGAAGACCAAAGTTAACCCCAGACACCTCGTGGACCACCCACTCCACGAACGAACTACATTTCTCAAACAACACGCAGGAAATGGAGCAACCCATGGGGAGACAGCGGCCCACATAAAAGTTGTCCATCCACCTGAAGCCCAGGAGATGAAAAATGTCTGGGTCACGGTGTACCGGAAGAAGGCGAAAAGCTGCCTCTATGTCCGTCTTCGCCATGAGCGAGCCACGGCTATAGTGCCATACCCAAAAGATTGCAGCATCAATACGGCACGGCACGGTACACGCCTCTGGATCGATGGGATCATTAACCGAGCCCCCTTTTGGAAATGACAGGTGGTGAATCAGGCGAAACTTCACAGGTTCTTTCTTAGGGACCACCCCCAAGGGAGAAACCACCAAATTACCGAAAGGAGGATCGGCGAAGGGACCCGCCATGCAGCCCAAGGCCACTTCTTTGGCGAGCTTCTCCGACATCACCTCCGGATGCAGCCAGGCTGAGCGCAAATTGTCCGCAAAGGGGGGGATAACCGAAAGAGAACAAGGGATGGTAAACCCGACCTTAAAGCCTGCCTCCAACAACTGGGCGGCCGCCCTATCGGGATACTTACTTAGAAAAGGACGCCCCCTAACCTGTTTGAGACACCGGGATAGCGCGTGGGCACCTTGAGCATTCGTGCCGGAAATGGCAGTTCGCTCCGAACCTGCACCTTCCTTCATTGAATTGCCAACACAATCCCTTACGCTTAATGACCAGCTGTCCCTGGGGGACCCGCACCGCCGGTCCCCCCTTGAAAAAACTGAGAGGAAGCAGACCGAGCCGACGTCATCAGCTTCATCTACAGGCTGATGTCTTTGTAGTCCCAGCGTAAAGACAGATGCAGAGCCTTCCACTGTCGGAACTGCACATCATAGCACAGCCAGGCCACACCCCATACACCCTATGGGCCTCACTGATAGCATCCAAATAACAGAAAAGAGCCGAGCAGCACTCTGGCTGTTTCTCTCATATAATGCTAGCCAATATGGCAAAGGCTTGCAGCCAATTTGCAAACGTATGAGGAATCAATCTGAAGCATCGTTTCTCCTCCTCGTTGCGCCTAGATTCGTCCTGCCGAAACCGATGCAGGTTGAACTTTTTGAGGGGCAGTAAAAAGAAAATTTCTACATACTCACCCAAAAATTATTGGGAGGGAGCCTCGTTGCTTATTAGCAAATGTTAAGAAGAAGTGGAAATCTGTATGTACAGTAGATGCACTTTAATCACTGTAAAGTGGTGTTATGTGCACTTTAATTTGAGTACTCACTACATGGACACACTCCACGGATACACTATAATATACTGCAATATAATGCGCCAAACTTACAGTGACGCAAAAACCTTTATGGCGTGAAACTGGCAGTAACCCACAGAACTATATGGCATTAAACTGGCAGTAACGCACACAGAAGTAAATGGTGTTAAACTGGCAGTAACGCACTGAGAACTATATGGCGTTAAACTGGCAGTAACGCACACAGAAGTAAATGGTGTTAAACTGGCAGTAACGCACTGAGAACTATATGGCGTTAAACTGGCAGTAACGCACACAGACGTAAATGGCGTTAAACTGGCAGTAACGCACACAGAACTATATGGCATTAAACTGGCAGTAACGCACACAGAAGTAAATAGCATTAAACTTGCATTAATGCACACAGAACTATATGGCATTAAACTGGCAGTAGCACACTTAGAACTATATGGCGTTAAACTGGCAGTAACGCACACAGAAGTAAATGGCGTTAAACGTGAAGTAATGCACTTAGAACTATATGGCGTTAAACTGGCCGTAACGCACACAGAATTAAATGGCGTTAAACTGGCAGTAATGCACTTAGAACTATATGGCGTGAAACTGGCAGTAAAGCATACAGAAGTAAATGGCGTTAAACTGGCAGTAATGCACTTAGAACTATATGGTGTTAAACTGGCAGTAACATGCACAGAAGTAAATTCCATTAAACTGGCAGTAACGCACTTAGAACTATATGGGGTTAAACTGGCAGTAATGCACACAGAAGTAAATGGCGTTAAACTGTCAGTAACGCACTTAGAACTATATGGTGTTAAACTGGCAGTAACGCACACAGAAGTAAATGGCATTAAACTGGCAGTAATGCACTTAGAACTATATGGCATTAAAATGGCAGTAACGCACACAGAAGTAAATGGTGTGAAACTGGCAGTAACTCGCACAGAACTATATGGCATTAAACTGGCAGTAACGCACACAGACGTAAATGGCATTAAACTTGCATTAACGCACACAGAACTATATGGCGTTAAACTAGCAGTAACGCACACAGAATTAAATGGCGTTAAACTGGCAGTAACGCACACAGAACTATATGGAGTTAAACTGGCAGTAATGCACACAGAAGTAAATGATGTTAAACTGGCAGTAACGCACACAGAAGTAAATGGCGTTAAACTTGCAGTAATGCAATCAAATAGACAGTGTTCAACCGTCACTACACTGACGCTATCTGAACTGTCCCTACTCTAGCTATACACTAATGTAAAGATTACTGACATGGTCTTGCTACACAGGAACTATCTGAGCTGTCCCTACTGTGCATATACACTAATGTATGTATGAATGACACAGTCTCACTACACTACAGAGAAACTATCTGAGCTGTGCCCACTCTAGCTGCACCCTATGCAAAGCTGAATGGTCCATCTCACTACACTCACACTATCCCTAGACTGACACTTAAATAATATTCTGCACTGACAATTGAAGCAAAATAGCACAGTTTAGCACACTTGCTAACTAATAGCACTGAACAGAGCCCTGTTCTATCTTTCTCCAGCTGAAATCGAACTGAAAATGGCTGCCATTATAATAATACTTTTATACTGTGGGGCATGAATGAGCCATGATTGGATAAAGTCATGATGACAGTGCCCAATCATGACTCTGACAATGCTCTGTGCCCTGATTGGCTGAAGCTTTTACTGCTTCAGCCAATCAGGGCTTGCAATGCATTGTTCAGTGCCACATTGCATTTTGGTCCGTTCGGGGGGCCAAACAAATGGTCGAACGTCCCGTTTGTTCAGTTGTTTGCCGAACGAACGAGCAGTGAAATTTAGGCCTGAACTTATGCTCGGGCCGAATCGTTCACCCATCTCTAGTCACCAGTACAGTATTTGTACATTGAAATCATGTCCCCTCTCAAGTCTCTTCTCCAGAGAGAATACGTTCAGTGCCCCTAATCTTTCCTCATAACTAAGGTTCTCCAGTCCCTTAATTAGCTTTGTTGCCCTTCTCTGATCCTTTTCCAATTCCAGAACATCCTTCCTGAATACTGGAGTCCAGAACTGGATGGCATACTCCAGGTGCGGCCTCACCAGAGACTTGTAGAGTAGGATAATTATTGATTTATTTCTGGAGTTAATCCCCTTCTTGATGCATGCCAATATTTTGTTGGCTTTGCTTGCAGCAGCTTGGCTTTGCATGCAATTGCTGAGCCTGTCATCTACTAGGACCCCACGGTCCTTTTCCATCTTAGATTCCCCAAGAGGCTCTCCCCCTAGTAAGTAGTTTGCATTCATATTTTTGGCACCCAAATGCATTATTTTACATTTTCCTACATTAAACCTCATTTGCCATGTAGTTGCCCATCCCATTAATTTGTTCAGATCTTCTTGCGAGGTTTCCACTTCCTGTGGAGAAATGATTGCCCTGCTTAGCTTGGTATCATCCACAAATATTGAGATTGAGCTGTTGATCCCATCCTCCAGATTGTCTATGAATAAATTAAATAGGATTGGCCCCAGGACAGAAGCTTGGGGAACCCCACTCTCCACACCAGACCATTCCGATATACCCCCACCCTTTGGACTCACCCCTGTGGCCAGTTTTCAGTCCATGTACTCACCCTTTGATCCATGCCAACAGACCTTAATTTGCACAGTAAGCATTTATGGGGAACTGTATCAAATGCCTTTGCAAAACCTAGATACACCACGTCTACAGGCCTTCCTTTATCTAGATGGCAGCTCACCTCCTCATAGCAGGTTAATAGATTGGTTTGGTAAGAACGATTCTTCATGAAACCGTGCTACAGCTAATGATACCGTTTTCATTACAAAAATCTTGTATATAACCCCTTATCATTCCCTCCAAGAGCTTGCATATTATTGATGTTACGCTAACTGGCCTG
The DNA here is from genome assembly GCA_018402905.1 of Glandirana rugosa. Lineage (NCBI taxonomy): Eukaryota > Metazoa > Chordata > Amphibia > Anura > Ranidae > Glandirana > Glandirana rugosa. The sequence goes on from BLSH010335091.1 coordinate 334,447, forward strand.
TAGTTCCCAGGGATATATCTTGGTCCTTTTTTATATATTGGTGCTACATTGGCTTTTCTTCAATCAGCTGGTACCATACCAGTCAGTAGACTGTTAGTAAAAATTAGGAACAATGGTCTGGCAAATACTTGACTGAGTTCCTTAAGGACCCTCGGGTGCAAGCCATCTGGTCCCGGTGACTTATTAACATTATGTTTTTCAAGTCTATTCCTAATTCTATCCTCAGTTAATCATGAGGGTGCTTCCTGTGATGTGTCGTGAGGACAAACATTGTAGTTTTGGATACTGGAGCCCTCCATTTCCCTCGTGAATACTGAGGTGAAGAATACGTTTAAAAAAAATTGCCATCTCTCCATACTTTGTAATCAGATTCCCTTCATCGTTCTTTATGGGGCCTATATGATATGACCTCCCTCCGAATTGACCTGTGATCGCTGTTTCCTAGATTGCCCCTTATTTCCACATCTGTGATCAGGTCTGTGTTGTTAGTAATAAGAAGGTCTAGTAATGCTTTATGTCTTGCTGGTGCATTTACCATCTGACCCATGAAATTGTCCTGCAAGACATTTAGTAAATGGGGAGCCTTAGCTGAGTGTGCAGTACCTTCCACCCAGTCTATGTATATATGTATTCCATGCAATGTGTTAATTTATTATTATACAGAAATAAATATTTCAGTGTGCCATTTTACTTAGTTGTCACTTACTCACCTCATTTAATGTCCTAAATCTCCTTTGTTATATATATAAACAGGGGTGGGGGCCCTTGATTTCATGCAATCTATTTAAAGTCCCAAAATACCCATTTTCTAGATGACAGTTAAATAAATGAGGCCTTTATGAAATACCTTTTTATATTTCGAACTAATAATATTATGAAGTTTGAGATACAAAGAAAGCAATCACTAGCAGAAATTAAATGCATATCCCTCACCCATTCATGTAAGACAAAGCTTGGATTTCCTGCTACAGTCATTACTGGGTTTTAAGATTTAAGAAACATATGTTCCAGAGTGCGACTCGCAAGCAGTGGTTTAGCAGCAGCAGCAGTCTACCAGGCCTATAACTCTTGGGAACTGATCTTATTCAAGGTTACTTACTTGTCTCTTCTCTCCTGATTGCACAAATGTATTCTTTACCATAGCATGCTCATCAACTGGAAGAGCGTGTTTGTATATGTTCTGTGAACCATGGTCCGTGTGCATGTTACATGTTGTTACATAGTGTTACTATGATTTATAAAAGAAATGCATGGCATTTAGCCTGACTTATTATGATAATACAGTATAAACAGTGTAAAGGCAGAGCTAAACATAAAAATAAAACTGCTGGAAAATAGAGTTTGCAGTCTTTTATGCTTCTTTTCACTTCTAACATTTTTTTTTATTGTCTGTGTATGCTGTATGTACATGTGCAGTGCAATTTCCACTTTGACTCAAACCCGGCATCTGTACGTGTAGCCCAGTGCTGGGCTACAGCAATATTGAGAAGGGGAAATTGGGGTTGATTTACTAATCAATTTTTAGTAAATCAACCCAAATGCCTTTTATTCTTCTCTCCCACTACTGAGATACCAATGTTATGCTGAAACATTCTCCTCCGGCCAGCAGGGGGAGAGCTAAAGTCAAGCAAGCCAATAGACTTTTATGCAGAGCGCTGAGAATACTGGGTGTTGTAGTTTGAGACGGCAGTCATATAATTGCACAGAAAGACTCCTTACACTAGATATCCCAACAAGCACTGTGCAGTAGGAAGAATGGAGAGATGATTTTTATTAAACTGACAGGGAAACGTTCTTCCTCTTAGCACCGAGGGAGTTAGAGAGAGAGCACATCTATCTGGATATTCGCCTGCCAGTGGGAGACCATATCAGAAGAGATCCAAGCCGGGAACTGGGAGTAAGGACACCTGGGGGGCAGCACAGCACCTCCCACATCACAGCACTTGCACCACTGCCACATGGAGATTGGAGGGCCCACTCACCCTCTGCTTCCCACTTCTGATCATTGGAGGCTTTCGCCTTCTACAGCCAGAGGTCACTGCAGTGTCCTGGAGACTGGTGAGGGCTATTCAACTGAGCCACTGAGAGCAGGACACCAAGTGTACTCAATACATACTGCACCTGTACTGCACTCCATACCACACTTATTTGAAATTTAGACTGCACCAATACCAACCTTTTACTGAACCTTTACCTGCACTGCACCTGTGTCAAAAATATACTGAAAACCTATACTGTACCTATACTGTATGCAGGTTAACTTGGGCTGTCTTCTACAGCACCAATACTCTAAAAGGGCCTCAAGGATATTGGGAAAAAGAACATCTCCAAGAACTGCACCTCCCATAATAATTATTTCGCAAGCCCCCTTTGTTCCCCTGCCACCTCTGCTACCTTCCCCTTTTTCTTTTGGACAGTGTATACCCAGTTGGTATAGGACTAACATCGCCACCATAAATGTGTTCTGGAAGTATAGTTCCATCACACAAATTTATTACTGCACACTGCTGCACTTGAGGTGGCCTTGCTACTGTTTATGCTGATCTGGATGCCAAATATCATGGTATGCCTAGTCCTTACTGTTAATCACTTTGTAAACTAAATTGTGTTATTACCATTGTTAATCCTTTGTATGCTTGCCTTTTCACCAATAATATTGGATAACAATATATTAAATTTGTCTTTTCTAGGTTTGGTGCCTGTTTTCATTGATATAGCACTACTATTGGGTACCAAATATTACTGTAAGTGATGCTGTATGTTTGTACACTCAACCTGGTGTCTCAGAGGGGTTGAGGTTCCTAAGAAGGTCAAGGCAAAGGACCCATCCTATCCAGCGGCTCCAAAAAAGGGTAGTGCTAAGAAACCAAGAAACCAAGAATAGAGCCTAGTTGCTGGAAAATATGTAACTTCTATGAACATGTGGATGATGGACAACCTTGAAGTAGCAGTAGAGGAGATTGCAATGGTGGGGGAAGTGATTCTTCTTTAATGCTATAAAAATTGCCTTTCGTTTCAGCCTGCTAAAACATTGAAATGTTTCATTGTAACTGTAGGGCTTGGGTGTGCTGTGCAATGCTTGTACACCAATGCTATTATTTCACTGGAACTGTTAATGTAAATACCGTAGACAACCAATCCTACTCAAAAGTAGGAAGAAACTGGAATCCTTTTTTCAGTTGTAACAGAAGAGCACCAGGTAAAACTCTGCAGTGAAATAAAATACTTGGAATGTACGGTATGTAAGCTCGTCAAACTTGATTGATGGCAGTCATATATATTGTTTCAGTAGGACAAATGAAGGAACTCGCCCTACAGACAGCCATAACTGACAGGATTGTAAATACAGTACTGAAAACACACATACAGAAGGATCTCAGTATTCAGCAACACCAGTATTCAAACATCTTCAGAAAGAACAAATCGCTCACGCAACACATTCATGCTTGTGTTGTATCTGCTGCCAATCTCCAGCTTTCTTTTTGCTAAATTCTTGTAGTATTGATAATTTGCACAGTGTGGGTTGTATTTTCTCACCAAGTCGGAACCACTCAGTTTATTGTTCATGCTATGTGGGACACACTGCATCTTTGCTAACGGACATAAAGTCAACTCACTTCAGTGTTTTTAAAGCAATCAGAGGCCAGAAGTCACTTGAAATCTGACAGGTGAGGGCCATTCAGTTTCTCAAAGCCTGTAAAAATCAATGACAGGCTGACACTGTCTGAGGCTGGTTGAATGATGCTGACTTTAAAAAACAACTTTTCTTAAAATCAACATGTAAAAACAGTAAGGTATCTAAAAAAATTGTGACCAAATTTTCAGTCTGCTTTAGTGTAATGAAACATTTTCCAACAAAAGATACCCATGTAATTACAGTAAAGTTATCTAGTCTACTAAGTTTCAGGTTAATAGTAAAACGGTGATGTAGAAACAAAAAAAAAAGGAGACATACAGTGGCGCTTGGAGAAAAATAGATGGGATATGGGGCAATAAATGAGCCCAACTGGATCATCAATGATGATTAACCACTTCAGTACCAGGCACTTACCCCTCCTTTCCACCCAGACCAATTTTCCGCCTTCAGCACTGTCGCAATTTGAATAACAATTGTGCAGTCATGCAACATTGTACCCAAACAAAATTGTTATCATTTTTCCCCCACAAATAGAACTTTCTTTTGGTGGTATTTGATCACCTCTGGGGTCTTTATTTTTTGCGCTACAAATAATAAAAAAAAAAAAAACGTTTTTCTTTGTTTCTGTTACAAAACTTTGTAAAGAAATAAGTTTTCTCCTTCACTGATGGGCACTGATGAGGCTACACTGACAAGCACTGATGAGGCAGTACTGATTGGCACTGATGAGGCGGCACTGATGACGTGGCACTGATTGGCACTAATGATGAGGCACTTATATGCAGCACTGATAGGTGGCCCTTATAAGCAGCACTGATGGGCACTGATATACAGCATTGATGGGCACTGATAAGTGGCACTAATGGGCACTCATAGATGGCACTGATGGGCACTGATAGGTGGCACTGATGGGTGGCACTGGTGGGCACTGATAGGTGGCATTGGTGGGCACTGATTGGTGGCACTGATAGATGGCACTGTTAGGCAGCACTGCTAGGGAGGCACTGGCGAGCATCACAGAGGGGCACTGAGTGCCATCCCTATTGGCAGTGGTTTGCCATACTTGGTGATCCTGGGTAGGCATCCCTGGTGGTCCTGGGTGGGCTCCCTGGTGGTCCTGGGTGACGATCCATGGGGGGGCTGCACTGATAAACAATCCGTGCAGACCCCCCCATCAGGAGAGCTGCCGATATACGGCTTTTCCTATTTACACTGTGATCAGCTGTGATTCGTCACAGCTGATCACGTGGTAAAGAGCTTCGAACAGAAGCTCTTTACCATGATCGAAGATGACAGACTGACACACCACACCACCGATCGCTGTGCTGCACGCCCCTGTGGGTGCGTGCCGGCTTGTTATCTTGCTGGACCTCATATGATGCCCAGTCAGGATAACTGAACCATTTCCCGGCTTTCATTCTGCATACAGGGAAGTGGTTTTAAACAGTACTTGTTGTGATGAGTCCATTGTGGGGGATGATGGGGTTCCCAGGTGGGGCTGTACAGTTTGTAGCTGGGACCCTTGATAAAAGTCCACAGGAGGGGGGTTGTAAGATAAGACTAGTACTCAGATTCTGCAGCCAGCTGGGAGAGAGAAAGTTACTCTGTGGATTTGGAATAAAGAGACACAGTAGTGCTCATCTGAGTGCAGTAGTGGGTTAAAAATGCAGGATTTATTTAAAAATATAAATTAGTAACTCACAAAGGGAGGTGGTATATAGGGATATCACAATGGGTAACCTTGCTGTATAATCCCAGTCCAGGTCCAGTTCACTAGCAGTCAGGCGCTGCTGACGTCTCTCTCACTCCTGGGTTTTCAGGGGTCCAAGTCCAGCAGTTGTCTTCCTGTCAGCTGTGATGTTTCTGGGCATGGAATGCAGGGCTGTGAAGCGCGTGTTTGGAAAAAATCGTGCTCCTTCCTCAGGCTGTGAAGGAGCACACATGCTCCGAACTATGTAAAGACATAGACCATAAAGGGAAGTAAGGCAGCTACTCCTTGACGTTAAAGCCACAATTGCAATCAGGATGCATCCAATGCACAGGAAATCCACCTAAATCTCCGCCTTCAAACACATTTCATGCAAACAATGAGCTAATTCATAGTACTTTCTATTTTAGGTGGTTAGCCTGTGCATCGAATGTGGTTTTTACTTCAAAATGAGACTCTCTTCTTTATGGTCTATGTTCTAACTGAATGAGGAGGTGCTGCTGAGTGAGCCAGCATCTATGTTTGGGATTGAGTGGGCAGATGATTGGTAATGGAATGTTGGATTACTCACATTACTCATATTACTTATATATGTAAAGAAATTACAGACCTAGATTCCTGGAGGTTCTGAGAGATCTAGCTTAAGAATGCTTCCCTTTAACTGTAGGTATTTGTTACCTGGGGTCTAGCTGTACCTGGCAGGAACCTGGGTTTGATCTGTGGAATGATATGGATGTAAACAGTAGGGAAGTATAGGTTAACCAGGCATGGGGGTGTGTGCTATTAAAAGGTATACATTCATTTTATGCAGGTTTCAAAGGCAATCTTGTGCAAACAAGTACAGGAACCCTGAGCTCTCCATTTGTCAGGTATAAAGACCATTGATATGGGTAATGGTGCCGTTGTTGCCTGGTGTAGCCTGTGATGAATTGTTGAGACCTCTTGTAACAGGTGAAGAATTTGTGCTAATTTCCTACCATTTTATGGTTACACCAGAGAGGAATCTTTTTACTGGGAATCTGTATATAGTTTGACTTTGAGCCTGTTACCATCTATGTCCTGGACTGCCTATCCCTATCATTGATGAGTAAAACAACACATCTTCAGGTCTGTGATGTATTGGTGTCTTTTACTTTACAATTTCATCCTCTAACAGCTAAATTAGATTGTTGCTACAATAATTTAGATAGCTCTAATACTGTATTTCATTTTACTATTTGCAGTTAATTGTAAAAGTTGACCTTAAGTGGAATATTTCTGGGTCACACATTTTTTTAATTAAGATTACTTTTTTTGATAATGATAAAAACTTACATTACATAAGGGATCTGCAAACATACTGTCAGAGGGATGTGAAGGTACAATATAAAGCTTAAATGTTCAGTGAGATTTGCATAATACTTAACTGTCTTCATCAAGGGACAGCAGGACCACATTGAGACTTTGCATGATCTGCTTTTCATCTTCTCCCTCCTCTCCACAAAGTTTGAGGCATTCGAAGTGCTGGCAGAGACTCTCTGCGTGGGATAGAGCTGCCCCTTCTGGAGCGGTGGGGTTTATAAGCCCTTCTGGCACTAAAAGGATTAGGTAAACAAATATGTTAGTTAAAATACCCTATACTGCCAAGAAAACAGTGATTAAAGCTTAATTATGAATGAACTCAATTTAAAATAAGTATTCTTAACACTCTGCTTAATAAAGGTATCATCGTCCGCAATTCTCCCTAGTTGCAATAAAAAGTTTACAGAAATGAATGCCTCAGTAAGCATATTAAAGCACTGCTGAGACTGTCTTCTGTTTTAGACGTACAAAACTTTAGAGATAGAAGAGCATGCACTGACTTGGTGAGTATTATTATTATTATTATACAGGATTTATATAGCGCCAACAGTTTGCGCAGCACTTTACAACATGAGGGCAGACAGTACAATTACAATACAAATCAATACCGGAGAAACCAGAGGGTCCTGCTCCTTATAGCTTACAATCTAGAGTAAAATAGCAAATACCATCAGCAATACAAGACATCTAAAGGTCTATTATGAATTAGAATCCCAATCTGATCACCTTTTCACAACCACAATTGATCAGCCAGGGGCTGTCATGGGCGAGAATCAATAGATGGGTCATGCTGTTTCACTGCCAGTGCATTGTGTTGACTGATATTTTACCCAAAGCACGTTTTATTCTTATGGACATGTGAGTGTTCCTGTTTTTTTTAATAAATCTCATATCTTGTGGATTTGTGGAGTCTCTTTATCTTTTTTGGATATATTGCCTCCTACTGAGACATTCAGTTTGGCGTCCTCCTTGGATTGTGTTATCGCATGAATGGTCCGCACTACAGATCCAGGGAATATTTCCCATTGATGCTTAGATACAAGTGACGTGGAAGCCCCCTTGTTGGTGTGATTACACCCCCTGCCTGATTGGCTCATTGGGCGTAAGCCTTTCTGAGTTCACTAGTTCTTGTAAGTCGCCTATATGTTGGTGGTGGATCTCCTAAGCACAGGTGCTTTGGTGTTATTTTTGGGACTCCATCTTTCCCTTCGGATCATACATGCGAACAATATCTTCACTTCTGGTACTTCATCATCACATTATTGGATATCTTCTTTCTACATGCAATAATTTATTGGACATTTTTTTACACTTATGTTATCACCATTTATTGTGGACATTTGATGTACAGTGATACAGTTGTGCTCATAAGTTTACATATCCTGGCAGAATTTATGATTTATTCTGCATTTTTTATAGAATATGAATGAGAACACAAACACATTTCTTTCACTCATGGTTAGTGTTTGGCTGAAGCCATTTATTATAAATCAACTGTGTTTACTCTTTTTAAATCATGATAACAGAAGCTACCCAAATGACCCTGATCAAAAGTTTACATACCCCAGTTCTTAATACTGTGTATTGCCCCCTTTAACATCAATGACAGCTTGAAGTCTTTTGTGGTATTTGTGGATGAAGCTCTTTATCTTCTCAGATGGTAAAGCTGCCCATTCCTCTTGGCAAAAAGCCTCTAGTTCCTGGAAATTCTTGGGCTGTCTTGCATGAACTGCAGGTTTGAGATCTCCCCAGAGTGGCTCAATGATATCGAGGTCAGGAGACTGAGAGGGCCACTCCAGAACCTTTACTTTATTCTGTGGTAGCCAATGACAGGTCGACTTGGCCTTGTGTTTTGGATCATTGTCATGTTGGAATGTCCAAGTATGTCCCATGATCAGCTTCCTGGCTGATGAATGCAAATGTTCCTCCAGTATTTTTGGATAACATACTGCATTCATCTTGCCGTCACTTTTGACCAAATTTCCTGTGCCTGTGGAGCTCACACATCCCCATTTTTATCATAGGGAATATTTAAATTTCCAGTGATAATGATAAAAATTATATAAAGAAATGAAAGGGACAATGTAAAAATAAAATAAAAAGCAAAATTAATAAAAAAAAAATGCACCCCTCTTTCCCCGTGCACGCACACAAAGGTGAACGTAAGCATCAGTCTCGTGTTGTATGTAAACAGCAATTGCCCCATGAATGTGAGGTATCACTGCGAACGTCAGATCGAGGGCAGTAATTCTAGCAGTAGGCCTCCTCTGTAAATATAAAGTGGTAACCTGTAAAGGCTTTTAAAAATGTATATAGTTTGTCGCCGCTGCACTGGTGTGCGTAATTTTAAACCACATTGTGTTTGGTATCTATGTACTCAGCATAAGATTATCTTTTATATTGCACCAAACATTTAGGCAATATAGTGTGTTTTTGTGCATTAAAATTCAAAAAAGTGTTTTTTTCCCAAAAAAATGCGTTTAAAAAATCGCTGTGCAAATACTTTGTGAAAAAAAAAATTGCAACACCCACCATTTTAATCTGTAGGGCCTCTGCTTTAAAACATATATAAATATGTATAATGTTTTGGGGTTCAAAGTAACTTTCTAGGAAAAAAAATATATTTTTTCATGTAAACAAAAAGTGTCAGAAAGGATTTGGTGGTTCAAGTGGTTAGAAGAGTGGATGATGTTGGGCATAAGATGCCAGGACAGTTCAACCTCTCCCCCCCCCATGACCCCTTTTTGGAAAGTAGACACTCCAAGATATTTGCTGAGAGGCATGTTGAGTCCATGAAATATTTTATTTTTTTGCAAGTTTAGGGAAAATGTGATTTTTTTTTTTTGCACACAATTGTCACTAAATGATATATTGCCCATGGGCGACAGAGCAGCATTTTGCTTTCTACTAGGACTAGCAGTATGGCCAGCACTTTGGTGCTTGTCGTGGGTCATCCAGGCTCATATGCTGATCCTGGCTCCAATAGCTGTCTCTGATATTACATCTTACCTACTGACCAGCAGTTCCATCTGGGGATTTTTTTCTGTACTTCTCCCTCTCCTTCCCTGGTGGGGGGATCCTCTCCAGTCTATGGGCTGATGGTACCTTTGGACCCTTTCTGAGGGATTTGCTGCGTCATCTCAGGGGTGCTGGACGATACATGGGAACCCCCCATTGATGTATTACACCATTGACAAAAAAATTTAATGATACAAAATATATCTCTTCTTATAAAAGGACAGATCAGTTTACACATGGTACATGTGGAATGATACATCTTACAGCACTTCTGAAGAAGGGAGAAATCCCAAAATGCATTAGGTGCTATTTACCTGTGTATAACATTGCCATCAACATGTTAATCTGTACTATCCTAGTCAGCTTTTTTTATATTGGCTGTTTTTAATTAATATGTACAAATAAAATTTATATTTTTTATATATAGGTTTCGATCCGTTTATGCGCCTTAAAAGTCCCATCCTGTGAGGGGTTTTCTGTCTACAATTATCAGGGATGTTGGCACCCTACACTCTCATTTGCTCATACTTCTCTGTGTAACCATTTTGGAAAGTAGACATCCCAAGATATTTCCTGAGAGGCATGTTGAGTCCATGGAATATTTTATATTTTGTCACAAGTTTCTGGAAAATTTACATTTATTTTACACAAAGTTGTCACTATATGATATATTGCTCACACATGGCATGGGTATATGTGAAATTACACCCCAAAATACATTCTGCTGCTTCTCCTGAGGATACCACATGTGTTTTTTGGGAGCCTAGCCACCTACAGGACCCTAAAATCCAATCACCGCCTTCAGGCTTTCTAAGGGTGTAAAATGGTGCTTTTACTCCTCACTACCTATCACAGTTTTGGAGGCCCTGAAATGTCAAGATAGAACAAAATCCCCCCCAAATGACCCCATTTTGGAAGTAGACAACCCAAGGTATTAAAATACTCACCATGCCTCTCAGCAAATAGCTTGGAGTATCTACTTTCCAAAATGGGGTCACCTGGGGGAGTTTTGTGCTATCTGGGCATTTCATGGCCTCCGAAACTGTGATAGGTAGTGAAGAGTGAAATTTTTGGTTTTTGGGGTTCTGTACGCAGCTAGACCGCCAAAATGTCTCTGTATGGGGTATCCCTGTACTCAGGAGAAGCAGCAGAATGTATTTTGGGGTGTAATTTCACATATACCCATGGCATGTTTGAGCAATATATCATTTAGTGACAACTTTGTGAAAAAGAAATTGTAATTTTCCTGAAACTTGTGGCAAAATATAAAATATTCCATGGACTCAACATGCCTCTCAGCAAATAATTTAGGGTGTCTACTTTCCAAAATGGGGTCATTTGGGCGGGGGGGGGGTTATGCTACCTGGGCATTTCATGGCCTCCAAAACTGTGATAGATAGTGTGGAGTGAAATCAAAATTTTACTCCCTTAGAAATCCTGAAGGTGGTGATTGGTTTTTGGGGTCCTGCACGTGGCTAGACTGCCAAAAAGTCCCACACCTGTGGTATCCTCGTAATCAGGAGAAGCAGAAGAATATATTTTGGGGGCTAATTTCACAAGCAATATATATTTCAGTGACAACTTTGTGTCATTTTTTTTTTTTTTGCCACTTATCAATCACTGTGACAAAAAATTAAATATTCAATGGGCTCAACATGCCTCTCAGTAAAGAGCTTGGGGTGTCTACTTTCCAAAATGGGGTCATTTGGGGGGGGGAGGGGAGTTGTACTGCCCTTTCATTACAGAACCCCAGGAAATGAGATAGGCAGTCATAAAATAAAAGCTGCATAAATTACAGAAAATGTACCCTAGTTTGTAGACGGTATACGTTTTGCACAAACCAATAAATATACACTTATTGACTTTTTTTTACACGAGACATGTGGCTGAATGCATTTTGGCAAAAATGTATTGCTAAAATTTAGTTTATTGCATTTTTTTAATAACAAAAAGTTAAAAATATAATTTTTTTTTCAAAATTTTCGTTCTTTCAAATACCACTAAAAGAAAGGTCTATTTGTGGGTAAAAAATTACGCAAATTTCGTTTGGATACAGCATTGCATGAACACACAATTACCAGTTAAAGCAGCGCAGTGCCAAATTGTAAAAAGTGTTCTGGTCATTAAGGGGGTAAATCCTTCTGGGGCTGAAGTGGTTAAGGAAAGGATCCAGGCCTTTTTTAAAGCAATCTTCTGAGCTGGCCGGAACCACCACTGGAGGGAGTCTACTCCACATTTTCACAGCTCTTACTGTGAAGAAACCTTTCCATATTTGGAGATTAAATCTCCTTTCCTCTAGACATAAAGAATGCCCCCTTGTCCTCTGTGATGACCTTAAAGTGAATAGCTCAATACCAAGTTCACTATATGGACCCCTTATGTATTTGTGCATGTTGAGCATACCCCCCCTTAATCTTTTCTCAAGAGAGAATACATTCAGTTCCTCTAATCTGTGACAGATGACAGCCTCCAATAGTTAAATACTGTTTGGGTTTATTGAGACAAAAACTGCATATCTACTCACATATTGTCCATAATAATGCGCATATCTTATCCAAAGAAAACAGGACCGCTAGTACGGGCTCCGGCAGGCATAGTGACTAGACATGTGTGGTTCATTTCGATCCGAATTAAAATCCGGGCAAATTCTTGTTTTTCAGAAATTCGGATGTATCCGAATATCCGAATTACAATAGTACCGAATTTAAACGAATCCGAAATAACAAAAAAAAAAATTAGGACAAAATTTGTATTCAAATCGTTTTCGAATACTTTTCAAATTTGAACATTTTTTGAATTCGAATAGTTTTCGAATTCAAATAGTTTTCCAATTTCCAAAGAGAATAAAATAGAATAGAAAATAAAGGAATTGCATGGAAAAAAATTGAATAGAAAATAATATAACAGAAAATAAAAGAATACAATATAATAGAGTAAAAGAGAACAAAATAGAATAGAAAATAAAAGAACAGAATCAACTAGAATATAATAGAAACAAATAGAATAGAATAGAGTAACATAGAAAAAACATAGCCATCTTCTGAAATTCAAATTTCAGGTAGAATAAATTTGAATTCGAATACATAAGAAAAGAATAGAACAGAAAAGAATAGAATAGAAAAAAAAGAATAAAATAGAATAGCCTATAATAGAATAGAAAAGGATATAATTAAAATAAAACAATAGAATAGAATAGAGTAGAACGAATATAACCATTTCCCAAAATTTAAATTTGAATAGAATAGAAAAGTATAGATTAGAATAGGAAAATGGTTATATTCATTCTATTCTATTCTGTTCTATAAAGTAGACTTAGGGAAGATGGTTTGGATACCACAACAACACAGAGAATTAGCTAGCAGCACAAATCCATTGACAAGAAATACTTTTACGAAATGGGACACTTTAAGTAAACTTTACAATTGGAAATATAATGCACCGTTAATTTCTTTATTAGACACAAATTATTTTAAGCCAGGTAAAGAGGATTATATATGTTTTATTAGGTGGGCAAAAAAAGAGGAAATATTATTGCAAGATTTGCACGTTTAGTGAAATCAAATAAAAATGGGGTGGGATGCTACTTGACAAATGGAGATACACGCAATTGCAGCACTTTACACAGTCACTACCTCAACCACTGAGGGGAGAAGGGAACATGCGGTTAATAGAGAAAATTATTTTGCACTCCATGGTGTTTAAAGCAAAGTATATCGAAATATATATAAAATATTGGCACAGAAAGCAGAACCAAAAAACCCACCCTATTTGAGGAAATGGGAGGAGGAGCTGGGAACTATCCGAGACGAGCAACATAGAAAGAAGATCCTAAGGCTAGCCTGTTCATCAGCAAATGTCTCTAGGACAGAGGAGATGTGCTATAATCTATTGGCAAGATGGTATGTAACCCCACAGAGGGCACGGAGGTTCGGAGCAGAAGACCCCCCAACTTGTTGGAGGGGGTGCGACGCCCTGGGGACCTTTGCACACTTGTGGTGGGATTGTCTTAAAATAAGAGCTTATTGGGAGGAGATTATCAGGGGGATTCATCAAATCACAGGAGAACAGATTAACCACTTCCCTACCGCCATATGCAGAATGATGGCTGGGAAGTGGTTAAGTTATCTTGACTGGGCATCTGGGCGGAGCCACGCAGCGTGGCGATCGGTGATGTGGTGTGTCAGTTTGGCTCCAATCATCTCTATGGCCTAAGAAACCGGAAGCTACAAGCATTTCATGACTTTGGTTTCTCTGGAAATGTAAACAGCGCCATTGGGAAATTGAGAAAGCATCTTATCACACCGATCTTGGTGTGGTCAGATGCTTTAAGGGCTGAGGAGAGATCTAGAGTCTAATAGACCCCAAATTTAAAAAAAAAAAATACCCACCACTACCTATTTTTATCATAGGGGATATTTAAATTCCCAGTGATAACGATAAAAATGATAAAAAAATGAAAGGGACAATGTAAAAATAAAATAAAAAGCAAAATGAATAATTAAAAAAAAAATGCACCCCTGTCCCCCCATGCACGCACACAAAGGTGAACGTAAGCATCAGTCTTGTGTCGTATGTAAACAGCAATTGCTCCATGAATGTGAGGTATCACTGCGAACGCCAGATCAAGGGCAGTAATTCTAGCAGTAGACCTCCTCTATAAATCTAAAGTAGTAACCTGTAAAGGCTTTTAAAAATGTATATAGTTTGTCGCCACTGCGCGGGTGTGCATAATTTTTAAAGCATGTCGTGTTTGGTATCTATGTACTCGGCATAAGATCATCTTTTATAATTTACCAAACATTTGGGCAATATAATGTGTTTTTGTGCATTAAAATTCAAAAAAGTGTTTTTTTCCCAAAAAATTGCATTTAAAAAATCGCAGCGCAAATACTTTATGAAAAAAAATTGCAACACCCACCAGAGGTGATCAAATACCACCAAAAGAAAGCTGTATTTGTGGGATCAAAATAAAAAAAAATGTCTTTGGGTACAGTGTTGCACGACCGCACAATTCTCATTCAAAGTGTGACAGCGCTGAAAGCTGAAAATTGGTCTGGGCAGGAAGGTGTAAGTGACTGGTATTGAAGTGGTTAAACTTGAACCTTGGGAATGCTTATTCCACGGGACAGAAAAATCAGCAACGCAATATAAGAACACCCTAGTCCCACACCTACTGAATGCAGCCAAAAGCCTGACCCCATAACTATGGAGAACCCCTGAGGCTCCAACGTTGAAGGAATGGGTAGCAAAGGTAGACTGGCTGAGATCCATAGAGGAAACAACACACAAAGTAGAAGATTCCTTAGAGGTGTATGATGCAATATGGGGGAAGTGGATACAATTTTAAAAATCGGTAGAATATATGACGATGATGGGGCTCAGAGGGGGGTAAAATAAGTGGAAAATTAGGCTACTCCAAGACCTAAAACAGGGTAAAACAGATGAAGAGGGAGATGTTTGTACACAATAAAGGTTTAAGGAAGAGAGGGAGCAGGGGGGGTTTAGGATTTGTATACCAGCTCACTTTCCAAAAAATTAACCAGTGCTGAATCAGCTAAAGCTACAAATTCCCTGCTGCTGATGTTGTCAACTACATTTTTCAATGTCATCCATCCCTAAACAAATTATACCTTCCACCGTTACTACCTCCTGCCACCTCTCCTGTCCTGCCATCATTACCATTTGGTTTTGCCATTCTTGGTTTTACATCAACAACAACACTGTGCAGCCCATCTTTTCTACCTGACAAAGGGCACAGCTGAGCAAGGATACTCTCCTAGGCATGCATCTGATGGGAGCTAGAGGTAAAGGGAAAGAAGCAAGTTTGGAGCGGCATAGCTACAATAGGTTCAACAAACCTTATATTCATTACCAGCTCCTGCCATGTGTCCTGGTCTGCCACCATTACCAACTCTTGCCACTATTGACGGTACATGCCACCTCTTCTAGCCTGCCACCATTACCAGCTTCTTTCACCTCCATGGCTTGCTACCATTACCAAATTCTGTCACCTATCCTGTTGCTCTACCTAAGGATGACCTAGGCTATAAGCAGATTGCCAAGACCCTGAAACTGAGTTGCCTCACAGTGGCCAAGACCATACAGCGGTTTAACAGGACAGGTTCCACTCAGAACAGGTCTTGCCATGGTCAACCAAAGAAGTTGAGTGCACATGCTCAGCGTCGTATCCAGAGGTTGTCTTTGGGAAATAAACGTATGAGTGCTGCCAGCATTGCTGCAGAGGTTTAAGGGGTAGGAGGTCAGTGCTCAGACCATATGCTGCACACTGCATCAAATTGGCCTACATGGCTGTTGTCCCAGAAGGAAGCCTCTTCTCAAGATGATGCACAAGTAAGCCCGCAAACAGTTTGCTGAAGACAAGTAGACTAAGGACATGGATTACTGGAACCATGTCCTGTGGTCTGATGAGACCAAGATAAAATTATTTGGTTCAGATGGTGTCAAGCATGTGTGGTCGCAACCAGGTGAGGAGTACAAAGACAAGTGTGTCTAGCCTACAGTCAAGCATGGTGGTGGGAGTGTCATGGTCTGGGGCTGCGTAAAAGCAGCTGGCACTGGGGAGCTGCAATTCATTGAGGGAACCATGAATGCCAACATGTACTGTGACATACTGAACCAGAGCATGATCCCATCCCTTCTGAGATTGGGCCTCAGGGCAGTATTCCAACATGATAACGACCTCAAACCCACCTCCAAGACAACCACTGCCTTGCTAAAGAAGCTGAGGGTAAAGGTGATGGACTGGTCAAGCTTGTCTCTAGACATAAACTCTATTGAGCATCTG
Organism: Glandirana rugosa; assembly: GCA_018402905.1. Taxonomy (NCBI): domain Eukaryota; kingdom Metazoa; phylum Chordata; class Amphibia; order Anura; family Ranidae; genus Glandirana; species Glandirana rugosa. The sequence continues at coordinate 350,956 of BLSH010335091.1, forward strand.
TGGGGCATCCTCAAAACAGAAAGTGGAGGAGCGCAAGGTAACATGCACCAGCTCAGTGATATCTTCATGGAGGAGTGAAAGAGGACTCCAGTGGCAACATGCGAAGCTTTGGTGAACTCCATGCCCAAGAGGGTTAAGGCAGTGCTGGAAAATAATGGTGGCCACACAAAATATTGACACTTTGGGCCCAATTTGGACATTTTCACTTAGGGGTGTACTCACTTTTGTTGCCAGGGGTTTAGACATTAATGGCTGTGTGTTGAGTTACTGTATATACAATATAGTATACATATATATATATATATATACATATATATATACAGTATCTCACAAAAGTGAGTACACCTCTCACATTTTTGTAAATATTTTATTATATCTTTTCGTGTGACAACACTGAAGAAATTACACTTTGCTACAATGTAAAGTAGTGAGTGTACAGCTTGTATAACAGTGTAAATTTGCTGTCCCCTCAAACTAACTCAACACATAGCCATTAATGTCTAAACCGATGGCAACAAAAGTGAGTAACCCCTAAGTGAAAATGTCCAAGTTTGAATTTCCGAATTCTCAAATTTCTGAATTTCATAATTTTTGGATTTTTGAATTTTCTACTTCCGAATTTTCAAATTTTCAAATGTCCCAATTTTCGAATTTCCCAATTTTCAAATTTTCGAATTTTGAATTTTCGAATTTTAAAGTTTTAAAAACTTTTCTTTGCATTGATACATGTCCCCTAGGGCAGTACCCAGGTCCCCATACATGTTTTATGGCAAAAACTTGCATATAAGCCTTTAAAATTAGCACTTTTGATATTTCATATTCGTGTCCCATAGACTTTAATAGGATTTGCATGTTTGCACAAATTTTTTGCCTATTCATATGTTCTGGTGCGAACCAAACTCGGGGGTGTTCGGCCTATCCCTACTGCCCACCTTTATTGTGCCAAATACTGCCAGACTCATTTTCTGTACCATTATGTATTTGTGAGACTTTTTGTGTGAAAAGATGCATTTAATGTGTTTTTTTACAGTCGCATACTAGTTGCATCTTTCATTTCAAACCTTCAATTTGGCGCATTCACAAAAGCAGGTTTCTCTATTGCAAATACTTGTTGCATCGACAATGGTTTATTTGTCCCAGTGTTTCCATATTTGTGGCTATTATCTACAAAATAAACACAATGTTTATTTCAGGCAATCTGTCCTGCCCTCCGTCCCTGCAGCCTACCCAAGCTGCTTACATACCGTCCAGCCACTGAACAATATGTGTGGCTATTTTCTCCAAAATATTAGAAGCTAATGTAAGGTGAAATGTACCTTTTCTCTACCTCTTACATTCCATCCTAACCAAGATGTTTATATAT
>BLSH010335091.1:387898-405167 GCA_018402905.1 Glandirana rugosa
AACTTGATGATATAAATCCTCAATTTTTCCCTCTTTAAGTACCTTGAAATGAAACTTCCAAATTTATGTGATTTCCCTTAATATCACTACAACAACAAATATAAAATAAATAACCAAAACTAGTATTTTTTTATAAATATATAACACAAGGGGAAAATTTCGTTATCAACTTTAAGATCAGAGGAAAAATGTACGAATCGTAACGATTCCAAGTCGATACGACTTTCTTCAGGTAACATTGTTTTGCATACTTTAACAGTGTCGTCACTGAATAGGGTTAAGTCCAGTTATTAAACCTTCAATTTTAGTCGTTCGTCACAGACGACACGGAAGATAATTCGATTGGATATCACGTTAATAGAAGGCACAGCAGACACTGCTTGCTGATTTTAACTTCCAAATTATTGACCTGAATTGGGATAAGTCACTGCTGTGACAATTTCATACGTTTTGTTACAATGGACTTCTTTCAGCATAGCTGAACCTTAGCAATGCTAAGCATGTAAAAAGGAGACTAGAATTTCAACTATTGCTTTAAAAGGGGAACACAATATATAAATATTTTTTTATGATCAAAACCAATAAATAAAATATAAACAACAACATCACTATAATTCCCTTTAGTGTATTTAAACCTTCAAAGTAAAGTTCCATGAATTTCTCCCTTTTTAACTCCTAAATATAGTAGTTCAAACTTTTACCATATTAAAAGAGCTGCAGAAAATACCAGTTAATCCTGACATTTTTTGCCTCTTTGGCCCTCTTGTGGTAGTCTAACATTGCTAAACACAGGCTTCTGATTGCAGCATTAGCATTGTCACCCTTCTGTGCACCCTTGCTGGAGAACATCAGGCAGCTGTGTCAACACATAGAGTGCCTTATTGCCTTCATATTGTCATCAAATGTCCATGTCTCCTGCATGAGCTGGCAGTGCTTGATCGATAGCAGAGAGACAGAAATGAAGCATGGTACAAAATCAGACAAAACAGGTGTGGTCAAACAGGCAACAGGTTATGACAGGGTGATGGCAACCCTATGCTTTTTTTCAGTCCATCTCTTGTAAACAATCTGAGGCCCACATGGGAGTTATACAAGATTTCTCCCAAAGCTGCAGCAGATTAGCTCTAGCTGATGATGGTGTAGGAACTTTCAGGTCAGTGCTACCCGAGAGGGTACTCGAGGATGATGTCTGAAGGCAATGTAGAAATGTTCACTCACAAACCTTACTGTAGTGGGCAAACCCTGCCCACAGTAAATAGTTTGGTCAATCTTTATGTTGAGCAGTTACATAATGATGAAGAAATTGCTCAAACATCTCGTTCATTCATTTAATTTTGCCATTGGATTGTGAATGATAGGCTGATTAAAATCCAGGGGGATCTCAAAAAGATGATAGAGCACCCAACAAAAATGGGAAACGAACTACAACGCTCTATTTTGAGACAATGTATGTAAGGAAAATCTCTAAAGAAGGTTTTTAGCAGTTTAGGAACAGACGTGAGCCCAGTGGCGGCCCGTCCATTAAGGGTGCACGGGCGCCGCCCCCTCTCTCCTCGCCACCCCCCTATGCTATGGATAGATTCATGCATAGCATGAATCTATCCATGGCCGCCTGCGACCACCCCCTATTCATGTGGCAGGTCCCTTTGAGACGTGAACATGAATTACCGCTGCAGGGGGTTCCTTTGAAGCTTCTCATTAGAGCCATAGGCTCTAATAGGCTTCAAAATTGTGTGGCTTGTGGCACAGAGCGTGCCGCCACAAGCCCTTAGAAAGGCAAATGAACAGTTGCCTTTCTAACACTAAACCGCTCTCCGCCAATCAAGAAGCACCGGTATGTTACCCAATTGGCAGAGAAGACAGGTGATCCTATTGGACGCCTTTCTCGTCAGAGGAGCAAAGCCACTCCCTGCTCGCCAGACACCGGATCGGACACCGTTCTGCCTGCTCCCCGGACACCGCTCTGCCTACTGCCCGCTCCTAGATGGGGTAAGTGCGGCACTTTGATGTCCAGATTATCCTGGGAGGGGATCTTCTGTCAGTGCCGCGAGCCCCGCGGCAGGGGGGCTGTGTATCCCTATCTATGGTGCTGCATACCTCTATCTATGGTGCCGTATACCCCTATCTATGGTGCAGTATATAACTATCTGTGGTGCTGTGTACAACTATCTATGGTGCTGTATATATCTACCTCTGGTGCTTTATACCCCTATCTATGGTGCTGTATATACCTATCTATGGTGCTGTATACCCCTATCTATGGTGCTGTATATACCTACCTCTGGTGCTGTATACCCCTATCTATGGTGCTGTATATACCTATCTATGGTGCTGTATACCCCTATCTATGGTGCTGTATATACCTATCTCTGGTGCTGTATATACCTATCTCTGGTGCTGTATACCCCTATCTATGGTGCTGTATACCCCTATCTATAGTGCTGTATATACCTATCTATGGTGCAGTATTTACCTATCTGTGGTGCTGTATATATTTATCTATGGTGCTGTATATCCCTATCTATGGTGCTGTACATACGTATCTGTGGTACTGTATATCCCTATCTATGGTGCTGTATACCCCTATCTATGGTGCTGTATATACTCCTATCTGTGATGCTGTATATACCCCTATCTGTGATGCTGACTATACCCCTATCTGTGATGCTGTATATACCCCTATCTGTGGTACTGTATATACCCCTATCTGTGGTACTGTATATACCTCTATCTATGATGCTGTAGATACCCTTATCTGGCGATGCTGGGCTGTATACTCCTGAATAATGGGTGGAATCTATAAGGGGTGGGGCTTATGAAAAGTGGGAGGGGTAAAAAAGGAAGGACTGGGTCTGGCGCCCCCCCCCCCCATCCTAAAATTTCACCAGCCACCACTGCTTGGGCCCATTTAATGGAATACAGTGATCCATGTTTGAAAACCAGTCAACTACAACCTATATAAACAGGAAAATCAGGGATATAGTCTATTGACATATGGACCCAAGAACATTCTGCAACAGTAAGGGGAAGTAAGACCTCAGCAGGTGCCTTTCGCAAATCTTTAGGTGTAGATGGGATATATGGCCAAGAAATCTGTGACATTCTTTTTGAGTGTGGGTCACCGGTAGATGCAGGAAATGAATTATATAGTCTTGGGCAGGCCCTGGTGCTCGGCTGGCTTGAGAGAATGGCCCCCCAACAGGATTTTCTGCCAAAGGGCCGTGCAATAAAAAGTCTTCAATGAGGGTATTTGATTCAAACATAACAGTGCTGTGCTAAAATTTGTGATGGGTCAATTATATAGTCTGGCCCAGGCTCCACAAAGGGGTGGAACAACACTCTCCTGCACTACAGTCAGCTGATTATGTAGTGTCACGGGTGCCTGGTCAAATCATGGATAATCTTATAGACGGCTTTCTGCCCTCTAGCACTGGAGTCGTCCTGACAGTGCTGTGAGAATAGAAAAAGAAAAGAGTGCGCACTGGCCTAGTGCATTATTCAACAGATTTATTAAAAGATATAAATAAAATCATAAAGATGTCTACTCAAAAACATAAGTTAAAAACATGCTCCTCAGGCCACATGTGTGGCTATCTCTCATTGGTTGCTCGAATCACTAAACCTGGGAGTGGGGGTCCTGGATGAGACTTCTCAGGCTGATGCTTTTCGGAGGGCTGGCCTTTTTCTGGCTGAAGAAGAAGACCAATCCTTCGAAACGCATCAGAATGAGGGATCTCATCCAGGACACCCACTCCCGGGTTCAGTGATTCGAGCAACTGATGAGAGATACCCACACATGTGGCTTGATGAGTGTGTTTTTAACTTATGTTTGTAAGTAGTCATCTTTATGATTTTATTCATATCTTTTAATAAATCTGTTGGATAATGCACTAGACCAGTGCGTTCTTTTTCTATCCACAAAGGGATGGGACAGCACATTTTGCATTCCTGGCCGCCTTGCTGTCCACATTGTTTCTCCTCCATGTGATATACAAAGACAGTCTGCTGCTTCTGTTGGCTCATCCTGGTGTTTCCTTAGTTTACTTCCTGGTTCCAAGCATGGTTCCAAGCACCTTAGATTACATCCACCTGGAGGGCTTTGCACATCAATGACTACCAGAAGGTTGCCATCTTATCTATACACTTTTTAATATCTTGTAAGTGTTAGTGCATATTTGTTTTTCATTTCATAAATATGTTTTAATAAATGCTATACTCATATTTCATGAAGAAATCACAGAGTGCATGTAATAATTCAACAATTCATAATAATCCACATAATAGAAGAAATTAAAAACAATTAAAAAAATTAATCAATTGGTGCATTATACCTTTAAATAATCAAAATCCAAAACTCCAACAAAAAAAAAATCACAAAGTGGACATGATTTATTGTGATACCCACAGAAATAAATAAATAGTGCCAATAAATAACTTAAATAATAAAAGTTCATGTCACAAATAATTCATCTTAAAAAATGATTCAAAATTGATCGTGTAAATCAATCTTGTAATCCAGTGTGACTCCACATGCTCCCACACCTCAGTGAACACAGGCTTCTTACCAGAAATGATGGACCTCTAAGCAATAGGAGGTCATTTAAGCCACGTGTCATTAATCAGTAATCTCCAGCATTCTCTATCCCTGACAACAGCCACACTTGCTCATATGATTGCTCATATATTAACCACCATAGAAAGAAAAAGAGCCAGCATTATACATTACCCGTAAAAAAACCTTTGTTTACAACTGGTTATTCACAATGTAGAAATCAGGACAGTCAAGACATATTATCGCTGCACAGCAAGTAATGGAACATGATGATGTCACAATTAGGCTCCTCCCAATGCATTTCATTGCAGAGAGCACAAATTAAAAAACAAAACAAAAAACCAAGGCTGCACCAACCATGAAAGTCAACTACATTTATTAAAACAAAAGAATCAGCATGACATGACCCGAAACATTGATCCCAAATGAACCACCCACCCAACCCCTCCACACCCCCCCCAACTTATACAGACCCACACCAACCCTGTGACCTGCCCACCTGGCTGACCAACCTCTCATTCCCCCTATTCACTACAATGGGAGGGGGGATGGACAGGGGGATGAGTCCCGGGAACTGCGAATCCCTCACTACCCACCTGATGGAAGAACCCAAAATCAATCCTACCACATGATGTGAATCCAGCATAGCCATGGGGTGTCCCTATTGTAAGCCCACAGAAGTTCAATGCACCCAGATAGTCTTGCCTGTGCGAGGTCATCAAATGAAGGTCACCGTGAGTGTACTCAACAGTCTAGTCTCCCAACACTGACAGAGTTAATCTTGGATAAGGGTGAATGTGGATGCAGGGACTCTGCCCCTTGCCGTGCTATCCAGTCCCCCTATAATGAAATGTTGGACAACTCATGGTTGAATGTAGATGACTTGCTGTCCTGCAGAGCTGTATGCTGATACTTGAGGACATACACAGGGAGACTACTACCGATCCTGATCTGGCAGTCTCAACCTGTGTGGGAATGCTGCTTGAGTAGTCGAATCATTGAAGGCTGTAGTAGGAAGACCATCACCCATATATCAGACAGTCTCAACTTGCATGATTAGATATGCTGATCTGCATATAGCTGGTGGTGGATAGCAGGATCCGGCTAAAAAACAGGTATTGGAGCTTGTATGTGGTAAGTCCATACACAGGAAGACCGCTTCCATTCGCGGTCTAGTAGTCTCTACCTGTGTGGACAACTGAACTGTGTCCCAATAAAACAGATCTGAGGCTGGTTTTTGAGCAGGGTGACCTCTACTTGAGGGTTAGGCAGTCTCCACCCGCACAGATGAATTGCCGGCGTTCATATCAGTGTCCCAGTTTGCCGACAGATGCTCTCTGGCTGACTAAGGGCCGGCTCTACCAGCTCCCACTCCAGCTCCAGACCTCGCTCCAATACTCAATAATGGATATGGTTGTATGTACTGGATCTGTGTTGGCTGACAACTCCTAGACCCTATCAGACGTCCAGGTGATTAGGTAACAGCTGATCTGTGTGTGTGAGGTAAAGGAGTGGTCAGCTCTACTCATCTTACTCATAGATAAGCCTACATGTTTCGTTCAGGTACGAACTTCGTCAGAGCTATCATTGCAGAGAGTGTTTTCCTTTTCCCTGCAACAAAACACAGTGGTAGGAGCCTATTTGTGATGTCATCACGTTATAGTTTTTTATTTTTTCTATGATGTGGTATATTATGCATTTTTGAATTATTTATTTTTATTTATATTTTTTAATTAATAGTTATATATTATTTTTGAATTATTATTTAAAAGATGACACATCTATTCTTTGCATTTGGGTTTGTATCTATTATTCAGATGTGCTTGCTGCTGTTTTGATTTTTTTTACTAAGCGCAAGATTCCTTATTTTATTATTAAATTGCAATGCCCATTCATTTTTGGACCACTTTTTTAGGCCCTGAAGCCCAGGTCAATCCAAAACTTAAGAGTTTTATGGGCGTCATTCATAAACTCTGTAAACCCTTGGCATTTAATTATCCCATATAGCCGGAAACTGAATGCTGGTAATTTTCTGTGCTGTCTTCACCACCAGCTGCAAGACAGAGTCTGGTGGTGAAAACAGCACAGAGAATGCATTCCTGTATTGAGCAATTCCCATACCAGGATGTATATCCACTAAGAGGCTCTACAACACATCTGAAGAGGCTGGTCATAGCTACATGTGACCTCCCAGCCTTTCATAGTTTTCTATGGAAGCAAAGGTGTTTTTAGGCCCTCCACAATTTCTACACGGGGGTCCGCTTAAAGTTATCAGTTATGAAATTACCAGAAACCTAAATGTGTTAACTGTTTCAACAACAACTTCTGCTGTGCGATGTCACATGTTCATAAAAATCTGAAATTTGCGTTTGCGAAATACCAATATCACACCAATAGTCATACCTAGCCTAAACAGTTAAAGAAATACTAGGAATAAGGGGTGTTGCATGGTTGAAGCTGAACTATATCGGTTTACGCCACGGTGAACTAAATGGCCTCCAGCCAGAATGAGCCTCTAGCTGTGCAGGAAGTCATTCAATGGTGGCGGTATTACTAATGAATGGCAACTTCCTGCTCATGGCAGTGGTTGCTAGGATGCCAGCAGCTGACGGCATTCTAGCAACCAGTGAGGGCCTCAACCCCATTCATCTGAATATAAGCAGTGGTGCTGGGGATCCTGGCTGATGTCATCGAGTAAATATGACCATGTGGCCATAGTTGATCAATAATGTCAGCCAGCATCCCCAGCACCACTGTTTACATTAAGCCACCCACTTGGAGAAATTCTTGGCTTCACAGTTAACAGAGCTGTGGATGCTTCCTCCTGATGTCCTAGCAATCACTATCCTGCTGTGCATGACAGCATTGAATTGTTGTTGTTATTAGTGGTGAGAGGATTGATAGGGGAAGATTGCAGAGGGAAATTAACTTTATGGAACATGGTAGGAAATTATCTTTTGGACATCATGGGACATTTTTATTATTGCTTTATTAAATGGTTTCATGAAAAGTGTGTGTGTGTATGTGTGTGTGTGTGTGTGTGTGTCTTCTTTTAACATTTTACTTTTTTTGTAAATGAGTTATCACCTTCAAATTGGCAATGTCTTTTGTCTCCCTTAGACTTTAACAGGGTTCACAGTTTCTGAACAGGTTTTTAAATAGTTTTTGCCAACATCCTTCAAAACAAACCCAGGTACATTTGGCGTATCATTAAACACTACAATGTTATCACTGAAAGGACAAGGTCACAGCTTTTTTGATTCATGGCACACATTAATTCAACAATAATGTTTGACAAACTGATAACTTACAATTGAAAACAACAACCAATTGAGAACAACCCACCAGTGCTAGCCATGAACTGTGGAAACTCAAAGTAACATTGCTTAAAGGACTGCTTAACTATCAGTTTAGCACAGTAATCTAACTAACCACGGCCTACTAAAGGCTTTAATCATGGCTGATTTGACCAATGGCAATGGCTTTAGCAGTAAAATCAGGGTGGAAGGGTGGGAAGTTATCTGGATGCAGGGGATATGCTCAGGACTGGCTCAAGATCCTGTGAGTATGACCTTCCTTTTGCTCCCTCCTGGCCCACCTCTTTAAGCTAGCTAGCCAATTAGGTTGTACTTCGTTATATAGCTTACGGGGAACTTAGAAACAACAGTAGAAACCTTGCTTATGCCATGCGTCCAAAAGTCAGGAGCCCCTTTCACTAAGGCTCAAGGGTCTGTACATAGTCTTACTGACTTTGAGGATGATGCTATTTTCCATGAATTGTTCTACTTTACCTTCTCCCTGTAGGCCAGCTCATCATTGTTACAAATAAGGCCAATAAGAGTTGTAACATCATCACACTTTAAGATGGAAATGGAGCTGTACTTAGCCAAACAATCGCAGATGAAAAGTGAATACAGCAGGACACTCAACACTACCTTGTAGACTGTCAGTTGGAAAAGTAATGGAAGAAGTATTCTTGCCAATACACACACAATGAGGTCATCCAATAGGGAAATCCAAGGCCCTGTTGTGGAGAGAGGAGCTAAGCTGCAGATCTAAGTGTTTAGTGATAGGTCACTAAATAATAATAACAGTATTATGAACTGCAAAAAATGTACATTTATTTATTTTTTTTTAAAAAGGGAACTTATCCTGTAATGTGTTTCATGCTTTGAGAATGGAATACAGAAGACAAGCTGGGCATAGATGGCTCACGTTTTGGCCATTCAGCCAAAAAGCGACAGAGAAACAATCAACCTCCTATAAGAATTGTTATCATCCAAATGAGGAAGGGTAATGGAAGCTTAATAGACCTATCACAATGGTAGGTAAACGCAAAATGGTCAAAGCTGTCTGGACTCTGAAATAATGGTCTTAAAATGTATCTAAATCCAAGAACAAATTGTAATAGTTTGCAGTTCATCACTCCTTAGATTGTTGGTTGCATTAGTTTTCTTTCTCTGGCTTTTTCTTCTATTTTCACTGGGAGATCCTACCAATAGCACACTTTCTGTCCTACAGTGGCAATGCTTACTTTCTATACTGCATTCTATAGTAGGGCAGTGCTGTCATCTTCAGACAAGGAGTGTGTTAAGACTGCAAAACATCTTCTTCTTCTCTTCATCTTCAAAACATAGGAGTATGAGGTATGTAGTCCTCCGAGGTGAACTGGGCAGGGTGATAACTCTGATAGGATAAACAGGTATGTTTTGCCCTCCCAAACAGATATAATCAAATGTTTTCAAAAGTATATTTAACAAAAAATTGAGAAAGTAAGAGATGGTTATTTTTAGGATATACATATATACTTTTTATTCTGATGCAAAAAATAATGACAATTTAAGCCACATGTGTACTGGGTGGGGGAAAATCCAGAAAAACAAGAATCCTTGGATTTGCCATGCCTTTATTATTACTGTGCAAAGTGTTTGGGTAAGACTATTGCCAAAGCAACTGTTTTTTGAAAAAATGTTCACAGTGACATTTTTAGAGTGTTCTTCATTCAGTTCTGGGACAAGGTCCTTTAGCACAGTGGTCACCAACCTTTTGGACCTCACGGACCACTAAACTCACAATTTTGAATCCCGCAGATCACTAACATGAATTTTACATGCCTTATACGCACAGTGCTCTGGCTCTTTGCCCCCCTCTCCCTGGATCATACTGCTGCCTTATATGCACAATGCTCTGGTTCTCTACCCCCCCCCCCCCCCACACACACACTCTGCATTACACTTCTGCCTTACATAGACTAATCATGGATCTTGTCTCCTTATCAGCTTATCAGTGCATTGGAAATCCCCTCCTTCATTACCTCCCATGCTCTGCATTACTCCTGGCGCCTCCCTCTGAGTTCACAGGAGCCAGAACTACAGAGCAGGCATCAGGTAGTAATGCATGCTGACAGGATTGATTGTCAGCGTGCATTGAGAAAAACACTGGAAGCAACATTGGGCTGTATACATTTGCCACAATGTTGATTTGCTGCAGAATCCCTGGGGATCAGCAACATTTTCTTGTGGACCATCAGTGGTCCATGGAGCACTGGTTGGTGACTGCTGCTTTAGCACACATGGCGGCAAGACTAAAGTGTGCCCCCACCCCCTTGAGCTGGGAACTACTTCTGCAGCACGGTTTGCAGGTTCTGCCCATTTTTGTGCTCTTCTCCTGCTGGAGCACCCAAGGTGTCCTTGCTGTGACTTCATTGCATCATTGCATATAAGTATTTCAGCAAGAAAACGTCTCTGACCAGGTAAACTTCAGAAAAAGCAGCCTCAGAACTCCCAAATCTCTAAATACATAGCTAAAAATGTATGAACACCACATATTTCCGTTAGGGTCAGATTAGTAAATATAAATATCATCTTCTGAGCCCACGCTTTTCGGTCCTTTGACACCCATGCAATTTCTGGTACTTTAAATATCACAGTATAAAATGACATTGACCACCGCTATATTGCTAGAAGTACAATCTTCTAGAAACAAATTAAGGTAAAGTCATTGTGACATACTCTTTATTCAAGGGACTCACAACAGTACGCTAAGCTACATACATTATTCAGACACACTTTTCCTAGCTTCTTGTTTCGCCTCTGTAAAGTGCAAAAGGCGAGGGAAAGAAATATTGTTCGGTGAGCTTCAAACTCCCCCCAGGTTAGTCAATATTAAAAAAAGATGAACACTGGTGTTTTGTAATCCTTACTGGTCTCTCTGAGCTCGATCTGACATTACATTTGCAAATGTGTATGCTTCAAATGTCACATGTGATTCCATTATATCTCATTATAAGATGAATATGAAGTGGCACATGGCTTATTTTCAGAATAATTGTTATAGAAAATATATATAATTAGGGACTTGTTCACGCCAACATATTTTTCGGTACACCTTTGCCTTAAAGAGGAACTCCAGACTAATATAAAACATACAGTATTTGCATACTTATTGAACAATTATTGGAAAAATAATTGTACTTAATACAATTTTACATTATGCTGCTTTGCATTATTCTCTTCTGCATGCCAAGGATTTTAGAATCAGGCTCACAGCTGGAAAACCTTTATGGGATGTGGATAATTAGTAAGAAGTGCACAGAGGGGATTGATTCATACAGCTACATACTATAACAGATCACAAAATAATAAACAAGCTGAACACTGAATTAGTAACTAGAAATCACAGGGCCCCATAGAAAAAAATGTTAATTGGTCTCCAAAAGGAAAAAACGATGCAGAAGACCCTGTAACAAGATGCCTATTCGGCTGAATGATCAGACAGTGAGTAACTGAAAATTACTGTTTACTAAACAGTTGCAAATTTAAAATCAATAATGCAAAACAGAATGGCAAAAAGCAAGCACATGTTGCAGAATAATACAAAATTATGAAATTATGCAAGAAAAAAAATACAAGATTAGGAAAGCTGTATAAACATGGATGTTTCACAGCAATGCCTCTGTGCCTCAATCAGGGTAACTTGTTTCTACATAGAAATAGTATCCATGTTTTGCTGGCAGCTATTTCCAGTGCATGGGGGAGAGAATCCTGTGACCAATCAGACTCTCCCCCATTCATAGGTCATTTTACAACCAGTGTAATCAATTAAAGAACATTGGAGGAGGGGGAAGGAAGGGGCGGGTCTCCGTCGGGCCATCTGTACTGCTGTTCTGCCTGAACACCTAAAGCTGTTGAAGTGGAAGATAAGGCTGACTCTAACTATTCTTAAAAATGTTCCCTCCCCTCCTCCTACCTTTTCTGTATAAAAAAAAGTGTACTTAACTTATTTTAAACTGGTCAGGTCACATGATCCAGCAACTGCAGCTCCCCTGTTTCAGTTAGTAGCTGCTGTAGGGGAGATGAGGGAGCACCGACAATGGATGGGCTATGGGAGTCTATGGGTGGGTCATGGCTCCAGAAATTCCCAATTGTTGTCAAGCGCTCTCTAGCACAGGGGAGCCGGAGCGCCTGAATCACATGGCTGGATTAAAAAAGGCAAGTACACAGATCTTTTTTTATACAGGGTATGAAGGATGGGGGGCATGTTTTTAAAAACAGAATTAGCCTTTACTAACACTTTAAACTTTGCAATACTAGAAGTTTAGAGAAAGAAAGAAGACAGGTATACTTGCAGTGAAGATTTATCCAAGATCCAGCTGCCTGCACAACATGGGACATACTTCATTAAAGGTAGGTGATATGTCTAAAGGTGTAGGGAATTTTCTTTTTTAGCTAAGACCCGAAACCAAAAATGTAATATCATAAACAATAAATAGCTGCGCTATAATGAAAATATGCATATAAAAAAACGCACATCACTCTTAACCAACAGTGAACAGTAAGTGAGTGCCTCATAACAAAGTCTCTAAGTGAAGTGTCCACAGAATCTCTCAATCTTCTGGTGAGATATACATGAGTTGTTACTCAGGAATCTTCAGATCAGATTGCGGAGCTAGTAGCCTCTCCTCGTCCGACTGGTTTCGGCACCAATGGACTTCTTCCGGGGCATAGGCCCGCTATTCAAAAATGTAATATATTGCAGCTTACCAATCATTAGATATGTTGACTACATTACTTTTTTTTTTTTAGACTTTTTTTAGCCCATCCAACTTTGGGCTGATTTGCTAAAACTGGAGCGTGCAAAATTTGGTGCAGCTCTGCATAGAAATCAATCAGCTTCCAGATTTTTTTTTGTCAAAGCTTAATTGAACAAGCTGAAGTAAGAAGCTGATTGACTACCATGCACAACTGCACCAGAGTTTGCACTCTCCAGTTTTAGTAAACCAACCCCTCCACTCTGGATGAAAAGGAGTACAGGGGGCATATTTGGACAGCAGCATTGTCAGTTTGAGGGGAGAGTAATGTTATATGTACAGTCGGGCCGAACAACCCCTGCTTCGATTCGCACCAAATTGAAAAAGTTTGCACCAGAACCATCTGACAGTTGTTCTTAAATAGGTAAGGGGCATGGCCACCTAGTAACTTCACCTGGTGGCACCACCCTCTTGTGATATCACCGACCCAGCATGCACTGCTGTGACATCACCAGGTGGCTCAGCGGTAGCCTTCATCACAGGCGGATCTTTTTTTTTTCGGGTCAGGGGCGGGCATCGTGATTGATGATGGATCTACATCATGGGACATTGTTTTTTTATTTTTAGTAAAGTTATTGTCAAATACTGTGTGTGTTTATTTCTTTCTGACAATTTTTTTGGTGAATGAGTAGGGCTACAATGTACCCCGTACTACTATCCTGAAGGGGCCGACTGCATGAATTTTCGCGGTGGGCTTGTTTTTTTGAAGCACCTGATTAGAGCCCATAGGCTCTAATAGGCTTCAAAAAAGATTGGCTCGTGGCGCAGAGCATGGCGCCGTGACCCCACTCACTTGTGTTAGAAAAGTAAATGAAGATGTGCCTTTCTAACACTGAATCGCCTCTCCGCCAATCAGGAAGCGCGGGTATGTTACCGGTTTCCCGATTGGTGGAGAAGACAGGCGATCCTATTGGACGCCTTTCTCAGGAGGAGGGGGATACACAGCACGTTCCTGCTCACTGGACATCGCTGCCTGCTGTACTTCCTAGATGGGGTAAGTGCGGGGCTTTGATGTCCTGACTGTCCTGGGGGGGATCTGTGGGGGGGGGATCTGCTGTCACTGTCATCTGTGCCCAGGAATGCAACCTCACCAGTGCCCAGCAATGCAGTCGCATGTGTGCCCAGTAATGCAGCCTCACCAGTGCCCATGAATGCAGCCTCACCTGTGCCCTGAAATGCAGCCTCACCTGTGCTCTGAAATGCAGTCTCAGCTGTGCCCTGAAATGCAGCCTCAGCTGTACCCAGCAATGCAGCCTCAGCTGTGCCCAGCAATGCAGCCTCACCTGAGCCCAGCAATGCACCCTCACCAGTGCCCAAGAATGCAGCCTCACCTGTGCCCAGGAATGCAGACTCACCTATGCCCAGCAATTCAGCCTCACCTGTGCCCATACATGCTGCCTCAACAGTGCCCAGGAATGCAGCCTCACCTGTGCCCAGCAATGCAGCCTCACCTGTGCCCAGCAATGCAGCCTCATCCGTGCCCAGGAATGCAGTCCACATGTGCCTAGGAATGCAGCCTTTCCTGTGCCCAGGAATGCAGCCCCACTAGTACCCAGGAAAGCTGCCCCACCTGTTTCCCAGCAATATAGCCTCCCCTGTGTCCAGGAGTGCAGTCTCACCAGTGCCCAGGAATGCAGCTTTACCTGTGCCCAGCAATGCAGCCTCACCTGTGCCCAGGAATGCAGCCCCACATGTGCCCAGGAATGCAGCCCCACATTTGCCCAGGAATGCAGCCTCACCTTTGCCCAGCAATGAAGCCCCACCTGTGTCTAGGAATGCAGCCCCACCTGTGCCCAGCAATGTAGCCTCATCTGTGCAGGGGATCAGAGAGGAGAGGAAGAGGAGAGCTGGCCAGATCATTACACAGGCCGGTGTTGCCCGCTGTGTCAGCTTTAATTTGAATCGCCGGGTGCCCGGATAGACAGCACATGTCCCCGCATTGGATAAGTGTGCTGTCTGTCAAAGGAGCCATACCAGGAGGAGGAACTGTATGTGGCGGTGGCACCCGGCAATTCAAATTAAAGCTGACACAGCGGCGGATGCTGGCCTGACACCCCCCAGTGTATGGCACCCGTGGTGGACTGCCCCCCCGCCTCAGCACCCGTCTTGCAATCCAGGCACAAATTGGGGGACAGACTGGCTCCGGAGACAATGTCCTCAATCTGGGGACTGTCTCCAGAAACTGGGGACGTCTGGTCACCCCAGTGCAAAAGGAAACCTCCCATACAGCCCCGGGTGTTGCGACAGTGGCTGTGACAGCACGATGAGGTAAGAGTGTCTGCAAGATCTTCAATTGGTTGCAGAAGTGTGTGACAGGTGCATCCCCTGAGTTGGGCTGGATGGCTGAAGCAGTGGGTGGCAACAGGAACAGCAGATGCAGGCACACAGCAGATGTAGGACCAGCATCACTAGGCACTCTGCAGAGCAGGACAGACGGATAACTGGATGCAGGGTCAGACAAGCCAGGTTGTAAGGTATAACAAAGTCTTTAAGGCAAGCTGAGGTCAGGATAGGTGGAGAGCAAACGTGGTCAGGATAAGCCGGGTCAAACACAAGAATCAAGCACAGATCACAGGAACAGGTATACGGGTAAAGCTGCAGATCAGACAGCAAAGCACTAGTGCAGCTTCTGCCCTTATATAGGACATTTGGTGCCAGCATCAATGGGTAACATGCACGCTCATATGCATTCACTTGTGCATGCTCATATTTTCGCGCATGCGCATAGGCATTCGACTATGCCCATCAAGACGGGCACCTGTAGGAGCGCATTTGCACATGCATATCCGCCTCTGCCTCGGAGCTTTGACTGTACTATGGCCAGCACGTCCCTGACAATACCTCTTGGTGCACTCCTGTTTCCATAACACTACTAATAATTATTCCTAATTATTAGCCAACATTATATTATTCACAACATATGACAGGTCCCCCCACTGTCACTGTCATTTGTAAACACTAAATCCGCCAAAGGAAGCCTTCAGAGCCACAGAGGAACCAAGTGCTGGTAAACTTCCTCTCTAGGCTTTTGTGTTTTACAAATGACATCTGCAGTCAGGTGAGCTGCTATATCCTATGCAAGTACCATGCTGATGGAGGGGGCCCAGGGTAACTGCTTCATGACTTTCATCGTTGGGTTCCTGAATCAGGCATCTGGATCAGGCCTTATTGGAGCCAAATGGGCCACTATGGCGATAATTCCATTGGTGACTAAATGTCATTTTTAAAACATTGTCATTTTCAAAGCATTGCAATCAGCATTTTGTGGTCTACTGTACAGCAGAGCTTAGAGAGAGGGAGGGGCAAGAAGCAAAAGGGGCCAATCAGATTTATTGCAGTGCACAAAGCATGCTGGTAGGAGGAGAGAGCAGCCTGAAAGATAGATGAGTTCATTAGTTATCTCCTTCTTCACTGTCCAGGCACTGTAGGACTCTACTATACCTCCCAACTCTTTGAGATGGGAATGAGGTACCCCTATTAGCACAAGTATGTAGACATAGGACTAGAGATGAGCGAACTTGAACTGTAAAGTTCGGGTTCGTACCGAACTTTGCGGTGTTCGTGACCCGAACCCGAACTTTTGAAAAAAAGTTTGGGTTCTGGGTTCTGGTATTTTTTTCCTGCTTGTTGAATAGCTGTAGGGCAGCCAATCAACAAGCGTTTCACTGGTTTGCCCTTAGAAGCCATCACAGCCATGCCTACTAATGACATGGCTGTGATTGGCCAGTGCATCACGTGACCCAGCCTCTGTATGAGCTGGAGTCACGTAGTGTTGCATGTCATATGCTCTCAGGCTAGTGTTGGGAGAGGATGCTGCTGGTGCTGTGAGGGACAGATTGCAGATATAATAACATCTCATCCTGCATTACAGAACGATGTAATTGTGGACTAGGTAGAGATTACTACTACTGCTTTTAGGGACAGATTGCAGATCTAATAACATCTCATTCTGCATTACAGAACAATCTGACAGACTAGTTAGAGTCTACTGCTTAGAGGGACAGATTATTGTTCTAACATTATCTCCTAGTTCTATAGGGTCAGGTTCCTACTGTTGCTGTAAGGGACAGATTATTGTTCTAAAATCATCTCCTAGTCCTATAGGGTCAGGTTCCTGCTGTTGCTGTAAGGGACAGATTATTGTTCTAAAATCATCTCCTAGTTCTATAGGGTCAGGTTCCTGCTGTTGCTGTAAGGGACAGATTATTGTTCTAAAATCATCTCCTACTGCTATAGGGTCGGGTTCCTGCTGTTGCTGTAAGGGGCAGATTATTATTCTAAAATCATCTCCTAGTTCTATAGGGTCAGGTTCCTGCTGTTGCTGTAAGGGACAGATTATTGTTCTAAAATCATCTCCTAGTTCTATAGGGTCAGGTTCCTGCTGTTGCTGTAAGGGACAGATTATTGTTCTAAAATCATCTCCTACTGCTATAGGGTCGGGTTCCTGCTGTTGCTGTAAGGGGCAGATTATTATTCTAAAATCATCTCCTAGTTCTATAGGGTCAGGTTCCTGCTGTTGCTGTAAGGGACAGATTATTGTTCTAAAATCATCTCCTACTGCTATAGGTTCAGGTTCCTGCTGTTGCTGTAAGGGACAGATTATTGTTCTAAAATCATCTCCTACTGTT
>BLSH010335091.1:405177-432916 GCA_018402905.1 Glandirana rugosa
TAAACAGGGAGTAAAGTCAGACGAGATATATCAATATATATTTTACGTGATAAATAGAAAGGTTTTCACAAAGGGTCACGATTTGGAAGGTAGGTTAAAAAATTTAACAACGTAAACATTTAAAGTTTTCGGTGATGCAGCCCTCTAGAACTTTCCAGGACTTTTTTACAGCCATTTTTGTGCCCAAAAGTTCGGGTCCCCATTGATTTCAATGGGGTTCGGGGTCCGGGGTCAAGTTCAGACCGAACACGAAAACCCAAACCCGAACCCGAACATCCAGGTGTCCGCTCAACTCTACATAGGACACACCCCCTGCCACGCCACCTTAAAAGAAAATTAAACAAAAAAAAATTAGATAAACCCACAAGTGCTTTTTTTTTAGTTCTTTATAGTGGCTTTTGAAATTTACAAATGCAACAATTTAAAAAATTGGATGGAAGGTTTAGCACTGGGAAACACTTTTGGAAAGATAAATAGTGCATTTTATATATAACTATATAGAGCAGACTGAAATGAGGGACAAATGAGGAGGAAAGAGGGACAGAGGGTCTTTGATCCAAATCAGGGAAAGTCCCTCGAAATCAGGGACAGTCACTCGAAATCAGGGACAGTCACTCGAAATCAGTCCCTCTACAATCATTGTATGTTTATTAATTACATCCATAGTTATCTCCTTCTAAAAACTAGATGTGCGTGTTTGATAAGATAGGATTCAGAAAGAACTTTTCAATTCCTTTTTCACACTGTACATATGCAGCACACAAAAGTTTAGGAGAGGTGAAACTTCCTAGAGAAATGAATCTGTCTCACAGGCTGGGACTCTCAATCTTCAGGGTAAAGCAGGGATATTACATAAGGGCCTTTTATTTGGCCAAGCACTGGCTGTACAGAAAATAAAGTACTTTACAGGTAAGAAGGTGTTTATTATCTTCTGGAAAACAGTATTTCTCTTTTTGACTTGAAGATCTATGTAATGCCAGAAACAGCTGTATATCAGTACTAGAGCACATCTAAGGACACTAAAAGTAACCTGACTTTAAAAAATGTTATCTGTACAGTAGTCTCTTTTATACAAATAAGTTTTCAGCAAAGCATAGTAATATATGTATATATATATATATATATATATAGTATCTCACAAAAGTGAGTACACCCCTCACATGTATGTAAATATTTTATTACTGCATAAGAGATGTCACTTTGCTACAATGTAAAGTAGTGAGTGTAAAGCTTGTATAACAGTATACATTTGCTGTCCCCTCAAAATAACTCAAGACACAGCCATTAATATCTAAACCACTGGCAACAAAAGTGAGTACACCCCTAAGTGAAAATGTCCAAATTGGGCCCAAAGTGTCAACATTTTGTGTGGCCACCACTAATTTCCAGCACTGCCTTAACCCTCTTGGGCATGGAGTTCACTAGAGCTTCACAGGTTGCCACCGGAGTCCTCTTCCACTCCTCCATGGTGACATAACGGAGTTGGTGGATGTTAGAAACCTTGCGCTCTTCCAACTTCCATTTGAGGATGCCCCACAAATGCTCAATAGGGTTTAGGTTTGAGACATGCTTGGCCAGTCCATCACCTTTACGCTCAGCTTCTTTAGCAAGGCAGTGGTCCTCTTAGAGATGTGTTTGAGGTCATTATCATGTTGGAATACTGCCTTGCGACCCAGTCTCCGAACGGAGGGGATCATGCTCTGCTTCAGTATGTCACAGTACATGTTGGCATTCATGCTTCCCTCAATGAACTGCAGCTCCCCAGTGTCAGCAGCACATATGCAGCTCCAGACCATGACACTCCCACCACCATGCTTGACTGTAGGCAAGACACACTTGTCTTTGTACTCCTCACCTGGTTGCTGACACACACACTTGACACCATCTGAAGAAAATAAGTTTATCTTGGTCTCATCAGACCACAGGACATGGTTCCAGTAATCCATGTCCTTAGTCCATTTGTCTATAGCAAACTGTTTGCGGGCTTTCTTGTGCATCATCTTTCTTCTGGGATGACAGCCATGCAGGCCAATTTGATGCTGTGTATGGTCTGAGCACTGACAGGCTGATGATCCTCAGAGAGTTCTTTGCCATGAGGTGCCATGTTGAACTTCCAGTGACCAGTATGAGAGAGTGAGAGTGATAACACCAAATTTAACACACCTGCTGCCCATTCACATCTGAAACCTTGTAACACTAACGAGTCACATGACACCGGGGAGGGAAATTGACTAATTGGACCCAATTTGGACATCTTCACTTAGGGGTGTACTCACTTTTGTTGCCATTTACACATTAATGGCTGTGTGTTGAGTTATTATGAGGGGACAGCAAATTTATACTGTTATACAAGCTGTACACTCACTACTTTACATTGTAGCAAAGTGTCATTTCTTCAGTGTTTTCACATGAAAAGATATAATAAAATATTTACAAAAATGTGAGGGGTGTACTATATATATATCTATATATATACAGTGCACATTGTGAACATTGTAAATAATTCATGACTACTGTGTCCACATGATCTTGTAATTCAGACTGCAGCAGACAGGGGGCAGATTTTACTGCAGTCATCTCCAATTAATTACAGACATTGCTATACTCATTATGTGCATGTGTAATGCTGTATCTCGACTAGACCTTTTAGTAGATTATAGAAATGAATAATGAGGCATTGGGAAGCTCTAAACCTTTTCATTACTCTTTTTAATGTTTACATTTTTCACTCTGTCTTATCACTATGAATGATCAAAATTGTGAGTTTTTGCTTTGCTTAAATGTCTGTGAAAATTGAGACATTTCGACAAGCTTTTAAGATTCAGCAAAATGAATTGGTGATAAAGAGGAAAGCGAAATTAAAGAGGAGTTCCAGCTTGGGGAAAACAAATTAAAAGTCAGCAGCTACAAATACTGGAGCTGCTGACTTTTAACCACTTGCTTACTGGGCACTTAAACCCCCCTCCTCCCCAGACCAATTTTAGGCTTTCAGCGCTGTCGCATTTTGAATGACAATTGCGTGGTCATGCGACGTTGTACCCAAACAAAATTTTTATCATTTTTGTCCCCACAAATAGAGCTTTCTTTTGGTGATATTTGATCACCTCTGAGGTATTTATTTTTTGTGCTATAAACAAACAAAGAGCGACGATTTTGAAAAAAGAACAATATTTTTTACTTTTTTCTATAATCCAAAAAAAAAAAAAATTTTCATCGGGTTTGGCAGATATATATACTTCTACATATTTTTGGTAAAAAAAGGCAGTGATTTATGGCGTTTTTATTATTATTTTTTTTACTAGTAATGGCGGCGATCTGCGATTTTTATCGGGACTGCGATATTGGGGCAGACATGTCGGACATTTTTGACACGTTTTTGGGACCAATGACATTTATACAGCGATCAGAAATTGAAATGTCCACTGATTACTGTATAAATGTCATTGGCAGTGAAGGGGTTAACACTAAGGGGGCAGTGAAGGGATTAATTGTGTTCCCTGTATGTGTTCTAACTGTGAGGGGGCGGGGCTGGCAGGGACATAACAGATCTAACTGATCCCAGTGACAGGGATCAGTAGATCTGTTATGTCCCCTCTCACGGAACGGAGAACCGCCGTGTTTACATCGGCGGTTCCCCATTCTGCCACTCTAACAGGCAATCGCGGGTAATGACTGGACATCGAGTCTGCCCACGTGCCACCTCCTGTGAGTGTGCGCCGGGAGCGTGCAAAGGGGCGGACGTCCATAGATGTCCCCCGACAATTGAGATCCATGCTGTAGCCGTCTTTCGGCTATAGTGCGGATCTCTACTGGTCATAGGTGTGCGCAGCTTATTGCATTAGGGTGTGCACCATAAAGCGCAAACACATATGAGTGTGCGTTTATATATGTCAGAAGGACAGAGTCTCAGAGTGTCAGTAGTTTATTTTTATTTTATTTATTTTCTTATGATT
This sequence comes from Glandirana rugosa, assembly GCA_018402905.1. Lineage (NCBI taxonomy): Eukaryota > Metazoa > Chordata > Amphibia > Anura > Ranidae > Glandirana > Glandirana rugosa. The sequence goes on from BLSH010335091.1 coordinate 409,131, forward strand.
TTGTTTTTTTTTTTATAATTTTTTACAATATTATATATGTAGGAAGGCCAGTGGGCTGGCCTGAATTTATGGGAGGAGCCCGGAGGGTATTTAAGCACCCTCACTCTCCATGCTCTTTGTTGGTTCCAGTGCATGATACCCTCCCTTCCATTCCCCTTTTTCAGGCCATTTATCAGCACATTCTTCTCCATTATTACCCATTACATATAGGGTATGCCCCCTTCTCTTGGCATACCGACCAGATGACCAAGGCACACCTCAGGTCTATTTATGTTGTAAGTCTTGTTGCGTGTTTATGTGATCCACATCTATCTTTGGTCAGAGGGCCACGACCATAAATATATATATATATATATATATATATATATTTTTACAATTTTATTTAGGGGCCCTGCTGGGGGGCTTTGGTGAAATATCAGGGGTCTAAACAGACCTTTTATGTCTCCCTTTTGGGGCAGAGAAAGGGATTGAAGCTAGAGATTCCCCGTTCCTTTCTCTGCAGCCAGGCAGCAGGGGGAATCTGCAGAGTACAGGGTGATTAGGGTGTGCCCAGGCACACCTGCCACCCTATGTGCGCACGCCTATGCTACTGGTTAATATATGGACACTTACCTGTCCAGGGTGCCCGCGATGTAGGCACTCCAGCTGATTTTCAGATCGGCTGTTGGGTGCTGCCACCGCCACCTTCACTAAGGGAAACTGGCAATGAAGCCTTTCGGCTTCAAGGTTGGTACCCTACTGCACATGCGCGAAATGCAATGCGCTTTCTAATTGGCCTGGCGGCGGAGGAGGCGGCCTAACATCTGAAGCTGAACTTCCCCGGAAGTGGGGACGGGGACCTGTCAAAAACAGGTCCCCGTTCCCCCCTCCCCCCTGAAAGGTGTCAAATGTGGCAATGGAGGAAGGAGGAAGCAAAATAAGCAGAGGTTCCACTTTTGGTTGGAACTCTGCTTTAAGGAGGCTTTCAAACACTTTAGCTCTTGTACCTGTATACCCCTTATGGACTAGAACAGAGTGCTGTTCCAAATGCTGGCCCGCCACCTCCTGCTCTGGGATAGTGGGTCAGCAAGCCCAGATTGCGGGTTCCCGGCCCACCATCCCTGAGCATCAGTGTGAAGTACGGAGACAGCTCTAGTAGAAGCAGAGCCAATGCTTCCTGTATAGCAGGCAGAGTGATACCAAATGTACTCCGCCTGTGACAAGAGCAATATAGGAAGCATTGGCTCTGCTTCTACTGCAGCCACATGTTTCCTGCAGAGCTCCTGTGACACACTGATGATCGTTAATGGCGGGTGGGGAACCCGCGATTTGGGACAGCAGTATCCTGATCAGTACCCTCAGCAATGCCAGCAGTACCACCTGCAGTACCCTCAGCAATGTCAGCAGTACCTCCTGCAGTACCCTCAGCAATGCCTGCAGTACCCTCAGCAATAACAGCAGTACCCCCTGTAGTACCCTCAGCAATGCCAGCAGTACCCCCCGCATTACCCTCAGCAATTCCAGCAGTACCCCCTGCAGTACCCTCAGCAGTGCCAGCAGTACCTCCTGCAGTACCCTCAGCAATGGCAGCATTACCAGCAGTACCCCCAGCAATACCAGCCAGCAGTACCATTCACCAGTACCCTCAGCAGTACCAGCAGTACCCCCAGCAATACCAGCCAGCAGTACCATTCAGTAGTATCCCCAGCAGTACCATCCAACAGTACCCCCAGCAGTACCAGCCAGCAGTACCATTCAGCAGTACCATTCAGTAGTACCAGCCAGTAGTACTCCAAGCAATAGCAGCCAGCAGTTCCCCAAGCAGTACCAGCCAGCAGTACCCCCAGCAATACCAGCCAGAACTACCCCAAGCAGTACCAGCCAGCATTACCCCCAGCAATACCAGCCAGCATTACCCCCAGCAGTACCAGCCAACAGTACCTCCAGCAGTACCAGCCAGCAGTACCCCCAGCAGTACCAGCCAGCAGTACCCCCCAGCAGTACCAGCCAGCAGTCTCCCAGCAGTACCATTCAGCAATACCAGCCAGCAGTACCAGCCAGCAGTTCCCCAGTAGTACCAGCCAGCAGTACCATTCAGCAGTACAAGCCAGCAGTACCAGCTGCAGTACCAGCCAGCAGTTCCCCCAGCAGTACCAGCCAGCAGCTCCCACAGCAGTACCAGTCAGCAGCTCCCCCAGCAGTACCAGCAAGCAGCTCCAGCAGGAGTGGCAGCCAGCAGCTCCCCCAGCAGTACCAGCCAGCAGTACCATTCAGCAGTACCCTCAGCAGTACCATCCAGCAGTACACCCAGCAGTACCATCCAGCATTACCCCTAGCAGTACCAGCCAGCAGTAAAGGCCGGCAGTACCCGCCAGCAGTACCAGCCCTGGAGGACAGCCAGCAGCAGCCATACCCACCTGGGGGACAGCAGCAGTCAGAGATACCTTCAGGAATACTGAGGAAGAAGTGAAGATGGAGGTCAGTTGAGGTGTAGGTAAACCATAGTGCATCAGTGTGAAAGCAGCCTTAGGCCCCTTTCACACGATCAGTCCGATCTTGTCCTCCTGTCCGTTTTTTATGCGGACCCAATTGCACTCAGCTCAGAATAACACCCTCACATTGATGTCTCTTACATTGGGGGTAAGTTGGAACAACCCCCCCCCCCCTACTTTGGTAGTCAATAGAAAGAAAGCCATCCTTACAGATGGCTCCGTTAGGTGGCATTGGCTCTGTAATTCTGAAAGGTCAATCTGTCAGTCCCTAAGGAAACAATATCAACCTCTGGAGGAACCCCAGAATTTAATGGACACTGATTATGGCTGCTTTAAAAGATAATTCGTTTTTAAAAAGTTATTTTTGCCTAGCAGTGTAGCATGGTAAAATTATTACCTAATTTCAGTTTAGTGAAATCACCTGCCCATTTCTACTCAAAGCAGAACTAAAAATTATTTGTGCACCACAAAGGGAAAATGCTATTTATTTCATCTTTAATATTTAAAACAAACTTACCAATCCAACCATGTCTCCACGCTTCATTTAGTTGACACATTTTTAGCTGCGGCCATCTTGACTAAGGGCAGATGATTTGTGTAGCATTTACTTCCTGGAATCCATCTGCTCTTAGCTCAGACATGCAGGCAGGAAGGTATGCTTAGCTAAGAAAGCCCCCTCCTCCTCCAGATGAAAGATAAAAATGCCTATAAAGACTTATGATGTATTGCATCTTTTTAGCTTAGGCCAGAAACCAGAAAGCAACTGAAGAAATGTAAAAAAAAAGTTTAAAACAAGTAAATATAATATACCTTCCTATCTATTTACTAATACTAGCAGCATAAGGATTTAAAATAATTAATGTTGATTGAGATCATTTACTTCCACTTTAACTTTCTATTTGGTATTTATTTTGAAAAAACACAACCAGTTATAAATAATACTTATTTTCTTAGAGGCAATCATATTATTAAACATTTTATTGGATGAAACGATGAAACATCAATCTGAGGTCTTTGCATGGATACAAATAAAAAAAAATTGCATAAAACACACAAGGGCCTTTTAAAATTACATATGCAAGAAATATATACCCATTAGTATTTGTCCCTGAAGCTCTAGGGTCACAGATAATGTTAATGGAGCAATACTAGAAGCTAATGCAAAGTCAGCAGGTCCGACAACTGCCACATCTCCAGTGAAGTATTGCAGAGAGGGTTAACAAACACAAATAGTGCAGGTGCTTTGTTGTATCCCTAAGGACCCATCAGCAGAGTCACACCATATGCACAATGACATGCAAAAGTCCTTGAAAAGGTTCCATCTGTTTGCAGTAGACTATGTTATGTAATTGTACTGAATGACGAAAAAAAAAAAAAAACACTCTGCAGCATTCCTGATACAACCAGTTATTCGCTGTAAAGACATATCTTCTAGCTGGTGATAATTGTATCCAGTTCATTTGAGATAAAATGTCTCTATTATTAGAACAAATCCAGTCCTCAAATTCAGTGTCAACTGTAACATTATTCATTGATAACCAAGATCATTCCTTTTTTTTTTCTCTCTTTTTTTTCTTTTGACCTATATATGTCACTGCAAAATATATATACTGCTTAAGCTGCCAGGCTGAAAATTCTGCTATTTCGGACTTAAAGGGAACATGTTTTTCTTCTTTAAAGCTTTAGAAGTCCTATTTTAGACACCAAAATGTGGTGGATATTACTTTTTTTTTGTCAGTAAAGCTTATTCTGTTCTCCTCTTAAAGCGTTTGGTACCCTAAAAAAAAAATGGATCATGTTCCTTTAAAGCATGTTATACAGCACAGTGCTTGTGCTGTGCAATTTGGCCCCACTAAATCACCTGAAATACCTGCCTGATCCTACCTGGTTCTACCCTACTCCCTGTAAACTGACCACGGTTTAACATGGCTGCTGAGCCCTGACACCATGGTCAGTTTATGTGCCTCCATCATCCACAGCTCTCCTGTCTCTCCTCTGTCCCCCCACCTGTCAGCTCTGTCCACTCCACGATTCTCCTCTCCTACTGCTTACATAATACAATAACCTTGCAACAATCCCCTCTGCTATGTTAAATAATGTCCCCAGTGCATTTATTTGTTTTTTTTTTAATGCTGCTGTGTACCTGATTTCAGAGCACCAATCGGCGCTCACGTGGCCGGCGCCTCTCTCCTCCTCTCCTCCTCCTGGCTGATGCTAATGGGGGGTTGTCAGCTTGAGAGAGGAAAAAGGTGGCCAATCACATAAGTGCCGATCGACGCTCAGAAATCAGGTACACATCAGCATTTAAAAGAGAAAAAAAACAAATGCACTGGGGACATTGCAGCATACTAATGATAGAGCTCCGCCTCTTGACCACTCCCTCAGGACCAGTGAATAGCATAAAAAAAGGCATGGTTAGCCGCCCCCCATCCATTCTTCTTTTTTTCCTCATACCTCCACACACCAGTGAAGAGTAAGCAGTTCTATGTCCCTACCTCTGCCTCAGTGCATTAGCTGTCTGGGTTCGAGCCTCTCACAGTGCAAAGTCCCAGTGTTCGGGCTGCTAAATTGCGCTAAAAAGCCAGGGTGTCCTTTCTGTGGGTCTTGATGGGGCCCTGCAGTGTTTCCTCTTTAGGAATGAAATCTGCCATTATGTAAGTGTCTGTGAGCTGAGGCTTGGGAAGGGCAGCTAGTTCATTAATTTTCCTTTTTTGGTTCCTTGCACCATACAGGGCTGCCTATCCCTTTTATTCTGTGCTGTCTCGTATGTGTTCTCCCTTACCTTGGTCTTTTTCTCTTTTGAGTGCCTCCCAAGTCTCCATGTTTGTTAGTGTTCTGTTCCCCTCTTGTTTGCCCATGTGGGGATCTAGACCATGTTGCCCGGGGCATCCCAGGCCACTCAGTGCTGTTTTTCTTTTTCCACGGCTCCCTTGATGACATCATCGGGCTGCGCCGACCATCAGGAATTCCGACCACAATCTTGTTTATGGGCAAAAGCTCACTGTTGCCAGCAGTGAGGGATGCAGTCATGGGGGAGCTCCCCTTGCTGATTTTTTAACAGGTAGTACACCAAAAAAAATTGTGTGTATGTGTATATGTATGTATGTGTGTGTATGTACGTATGTATATATGTACTGTATATGTATGTATAGATTTGTGTATGTGTATATATATATACAGTATATATATATATATATATATATATATATATATATATATATATATATATATACTGCATTCATTTGTTTCTTTTAGCCAAAAAAAGAGAGAAATGTATGTATATATTAATTAATTTATTTATTTTGGTTAAAACAAAATAAACTTTTTTATTTTCTGTTTGTTATGAAGGCATATATTTTTTCCTCCTCTCTCTTTCATATCAAAATACCTTCTCTCTCTACAGCTATTTTCCTTTCTGGCTATCCTCATTTCGGCTGGCTGTCCTATCAGTCCTCAAACCATGAGTCAGTCACCGCTTATGCAAAAAGACCCTCAAATTCAAAGGCACGGGACCACCGTGTTGGTAAGTTTGCAGGAAAAGAGTGCCTCCTTAAGTGGAATGCTTTGAGTGTGTTCAACCCCGCATGCTCATGATCTTAAAAATCAAGAGCCTGGGAAAGGCGGACGGTCTTCATAAGAGTGTAACCGTAGATTCCGCACCCACTCAAGGGAAATGGTTCCAAAGAAAATGTTTTATTGCTTCTTCCCCAGAGCAATGCCAATGCCCCAGCAAGAATCCTGCAGTGCCTGTGGCACAACGCCTGTACCCAATAGGCTGGTGAGTAAAGACTGCCTGGAGGAGTTCGCAGTTAAAAGGTAACACCAAATATCTTTATTAATTATGGTGCAAGATGCTATTATGGACTCACTTCAGTTATCCTAGCCACGTAGCCCCCTACTAGTTGCTACTGTAGCCACTAAAAAAGCATCCTGGCACCTTGGCATGTGGGCAGCCTGCAGATAATAGCTCCTCTTCATCAGAGGAAGACTCGGAGCTGCTTGGTTTCAGTTTTTTTCCTTTGTGGAACAGTGTATCCAGGCGGCCATGCAGGCCATTACATGGGTAAAAAGACAAAGTCATATTTACTGTTTCTTCAAAATGGCAATTCCTTCTCCGTTTATGGAAGAAATTTAATCAGAGGGATGGCAAAGTCCAGAGAAAGTTTCTCCTTTAATTGTCTATACAGGTTTATCCTTGTCAGAGACCGGATATAGCATCACTGTAATCCATGCCCACAGTAAATGTGACTGTAGCCTTGTAACAAGGCGACCAACAGTTGCCCTTACCTTGGTGAGTAGTACTTTAGGTTTTTGGTTCCGGGAGATAGAGACAGCCGTTGGAAAGGAAATCCATAAAGCTGATATCAACCCTAGCCAAGATGAATGTGTCTGTGAACTTTATTGCAGAAGCAGCAATAATCTCAACCAGGTGCCTGGCCATAGCGATGCTTATACTCGGTCACGGCTAGGGGGGCCCTATGGTTGAGACCCTGGGCAGTGTCTTGCTTCCTAAAAAACAAGATTGGTGTGAGTCACTTTATGGCAGAAGATCTCTGTTTGGTAGGGAACTGGAGACAGCCATATCATAAGTGACAGGAGGTAAGTCCGATCTGCTCCCATAAGACCGGAAGCAAAAGGAAAAGAAAATGTTTCTCCCAGCAGGTTCCACTTCTCTAGGTCCAGGGAGCCTAGGGCCAGCTGTCAGGCCAGGGTCCCAGGTAGAGAATGTAAGGGAACTCAGTCAACCTTTTACAAGGCCCATAAGTGAAAATCCTTGGGTATACCGCAAGTACCCAAAAATCGCTTTTGACGAGCGCATGCCCAGACTCTTGAGGTAGCAGCCAGAGGGTGCGCTTTATGGGTTTCTGAACAGCATGTTGTACAGATCCTTGGAGGAAAGTATTAGGCACTCATGGTCACTTTGGGGTATTCCTCACTGCTCCTCTCTCAGACCATTTCTCTGCCAAATCCACCGCAAAAGTTGGTGGGCTGCTACAATACTTACAGATAGTGTTGAGCGAACCCAAACTGTAAAGTTCGGGTCCATACCGAACTTTGGGGTGTCTGGGACCCGGACCGGAACCCGGACATTTCAAAAAATGTTTGGGTTCGGGTTCTGGGTTCTGGTAGTTGAATCACGCATGTTGAATAGCTGCAGGGCAGCCAATCAACAAGCGTTTCACTGGTTTGCCCTTAGAAGCCATCACAGCCATGCCTACTAATGGCATGGCTGTGAATGGCCAGTGCATCATGTGACCCAGCCTCTTTATAAGCTGGAGTCACAGTGCTGCATGTCACATGCTCTCTGAGACACTGACTAGTGTAGGGAGAGGAAGCTGCCGGCGTTGTTGTGAGGGACAGATTGAAGATATTTTAACATCTCATCCTGCATTATAGGACGATCTGATTCTGGACTAATTAGAGATTACTACTACTGCTGCTCTGAGGGATAGATTGCAGATCTCACCCTGCATTACACAACGATCTGATTCTGGACTAATTAGAGATTTCTCATACTGCTACTTTGAGTGACAGATTGCAGATCTCACCCTGCATTACAGAACAATCTGACTGCACTAGGTAGAGGCTTCTGCTTAGAGGGACAGATTATATTATTCTAAAATCATCTGCTAGTTCTATAGGGCCAGGTTCTAGCTGTTGCTGTAAGGGACAGATTATTGTTCAAAAATCATCGCCTACTCCTATAGGGCCAGGTTCCAACTGTTGCTGTAAGGGACAGATTATTGTTAAAAAATCATCGCCTACTCCTATAGGGCCAGGTTCCAGCTGTTGCTGTAAGGGACAGATTATTGTTCAAAAATCATCGCCTACTCCTATAGGGTCAGGTTACATATGTTGCTGTAAGGGACAGATTATTGTTCAAAAATCATTGCCTACCCCTATAGGGCCAGGTTCCAGCTGTTGCTGTAAGTGACGGATTATTGTTCAAAAATCATCTCCTAGTTCTAAAGGGAGAGGTTCCAGCTGTTGCTGTAAGTGACATATTATTGCTCAACAATCATCTCCTAGTTCTAAAGGGAGAGGTTCCAGCTGTTGCTGTAAGTGACAGATTATTGTTCAAAAATCATTGCCTACTCCTATAGGGCCAGGTTCCAGCTGTTGCTGTAAGTGACAGATTATTGTTCAAAAATCATCTCCTAGTTCTAAAGGGAGAGGTTCCAGTTGTTGCTGTAAGTGACAGATTATTATTCAAAAATCATTGCCTACGCCTATAGGGCCAGGTTCCAGCTGTTGCTGTAAGGGACAGATTATTGGCTACATAGTACATTTGCGGGCACAAGAAGGAGAGCATCAAATAAGGGACGTGGTCATGGTGCTGCTGGTGTTGGTCGTGTTAGTGAAGCTCCTGTTGGAAGGAGAGAACGTGGTCGATGTGTGCCAGCTACACGCACACTTGAAACACCTTCCTCAGGTAGCCAACAGAACCTTCATCGGTATATGCTAGGCCCGAATGCCACTCAACGATTGGTGAGGCCAGAACAAGTACAGGCGATAGTAGATTGGGTGGCTGACAATGCCTCCAGTTCCTTCACATTGTCTCCCTCCCGGTCCCTGGCCATCTGTCTTTTACCTCAGCCCCTTGTAAATTAGCCAAGCAGTCTGAGCCCCAAGTCATGCAAGAGACTCTTATGCTTTTTGATGACTCTCCTGGTGTGCTTTCCGTCGGCCATCCACATAGCGCTGCCCCAGAAGTGTAAGACATTGAGTGCACCGATGCCCAACCACTTCTGTTGCAGGATGAGGACATGGAAACACCAGCGCAGCACGTCTTAGATGATGACGAAACACAGGTGCCAACTGCTGCAGCTTTCCTCAGTGTGCAGACTGACAAGGAGGGCAGTGGTGAAGGGTGGGTGGAAGATGATGGGGAGGAGGATGATGAGGTCCTAGACCCCACATGGACTGAGGGTCACGCGAGTGACGTGTGCAGTTTGGAGGAAGAGGTGGTGGTCGCACAGAGGCACCAGCACAGTAAAAGGGGAAGCAGGATGCAAAAGCGGAGAGAGCGTCCCCTAGACAGTATGCCTGCTACTACCCACCGCACCCAGGGACCTAGCACACCAAAGGCAGCTCAAAGGCGTTCCCCCACGTGGCAGTTCTTCAGACAATGTGCTGACGACAAGACACAAGTGGTTTGCAAGCTGTGCAATGATAGCCTGAGCCGGGGCATAAATGTTCTAAACCTGACCACAACCTGCATGATCAGGCATCTAAACTCAAGGCACAAGCTGCATTGGAATAATTACCTCAAAATCCAAGAAAGGTCTCGGCCTCCTTCTGCTTTCTCTTCTGCTGCTGCCTCGGCCTCTTCCTTCACCTCTACCGTGACAGTGTCACCTGCCACCCAGCAAACAGACGCTATGACAGCAATGCCACCAATGAGTGGTTGTTGCCACTGAGCCTCAAGCCCGGCATGGTGGTGTGCGACAATGGGCTAAATCTCGTAGCGGCTCTGGGCCTAGCCCATTTGACGCACATCTCTTGCCTGGCGCATGTGCTGAATTTGGTGGTACAGAATTTTCTAAAAAACTACCCGGATATGTCAGAGCTTCTGCAGAAAGTGTGGGCCATCTGTGCGCATTTTCGGCGTTCTCACCCTGCTGCTGCTCGCCTGTCTGCGCTGCAGCGGAACTTCAGCCTTCCCGCTCACCGCCTCATATGCGACGTGCCCGTAAGGTTGAACTCCACCTTGCACATGCTGGAGAGACTGTGCGAGCAGCAGCAGGCAATAGTGGAGTTTCAGCTGCAGCACGCACGGGTCAGTCGCTCTGCGAAACAGCACCACTTCACCACCAACGAGTGGGCCTCCATGCGAGACCTGTGTAGAGTATTGCAGTGTTTTGAGTACTCCACCAACATGGCCAGTGCCGATGACGCTGTTCTCAGCGTTACTATCCCACTACTATGTCTCCTTGAAAAAACACTTCGGGCCATGATGGAAGAGGAAATGGCACAGGAGGGTGAGGAGGAGGAAGAGGGATCATTTCCACGGTTATCAGGCCAGTCATTCGCAAGTGGCTTGGAGGGTGGGTTCCTGCACCAGCATAGGTCAGGTCAAAAATATTCAAGGCAGGGCACAGTTCTGGAGGACGAGTAAGATCATGAAGAGGGGGAGGAGGAACCGCAGCAGGGTGGCACCCAACGCAGCTCGTGGGCATCACTGGATCGTGGCTGGGCAGATACGGAGGACACAGATGACAGCTTGTCTTTGCCTCTGGGCAGCCTGGCATACATGGCCGACTACATGCTGCAGTGCCTGCGCAACGACAGCCGAGTTTCCCACATTGTAACGTGTGCCGATTACTGGGTGGCCACCCTGCTGGATCCCTGGTACAAGGACAACGTGCCGTCCTTAATTCCCTCACTGGAGCACGAGAGGAAGATGCGCGACTACAAGCGCACGCTGGTAGAGGCACTGCTGGGGGCATTCCAAAATGACACCGGGGCTCAGTGGAAGCTCAAGGCGAAGGCAGAGGAGGAGGAGGAAGAGGCCGCCAATGCAGCTGTGGCACCGCCAGCACCTCAGAAGGCAGGGTTAGCATGGCCGAAATGTGGCAAAGCTTTGTCAGCAGCCCGCCACAACAAACAGCACCACCAGCCGATAGACAACGTCTTAGCAGGAGGCAGCATTTCAGCAACATGGTGGAAGAGTATGTGTGTACACGCCTACACGTACTGACTGATGGGTCTGTTCCATTCAACTTCTGGGTCTCCAAATTGGCCACATGGCCTGAACTTGCCGTTTATGCCTTGGAGGTGCTGGCCTGCCCTGCAGCCAGTGTATTGTCTGAATGTGTGTTTAGCACGGCAGGGGGCGTTATCACAGACAAGCGCAGCTGCCTGTCCACAGCCAACGCGGACAAGCTAACGTTAAAATGAACCAGGCATGGATCCCACAAGACTTGTCTGTACCTTGTGCAGAATAGACATTTAGACCGGACTCACACAGCCATTCATATACTTGTTTTTTTGAATATGCCTCAATATTTTGGGGGCTACCCCATTTATAAAAAATACCTCCTCCTACTCCCACTGCCACTTCCACCTACACCTTTTTTGTAGGGCACTTGCCCTACTCTTACCCCCATTTTACTTCCTTTTGCAGTCCTCTAGCACTTGCCAGGACTTTGTTATAGCCATTTTGTGCTGAAAAGTTCGGGTCCCCATTGACTTCAATGGGGTTCGGGGTCTGGGATAAAGTTCAGGTCGAGTTCGGTGCCGAACCCGGACTTTTTCCCGAAGTTCGGCCGAACCCACCGAACCCGAACATCCGGGGGTTCAATCAACTCTACTTACAGACACTTCAGACTCAGGGAGTCATTGTCCCGGTCCTATTCACAGGAAAGATTGCAGTTTTTCTACTCAACCCTGTTTGTAGTTTGCAGGGGATGGGGGCTAGTATCCAGTTGCAGATCAAAGGAGGTTAAACCTTGTTGGCCTCTTAGATATCTTTAAGATGGAGTCCATTAAAACAGTACAACCAGTCGGCTGGATGGTACTGCTGGATCGTCAGGATGCCTATCCTCACATCCCAAATTTTCTTTTCTTTCCAAAATAAGTAAGTTTGGTGATCGAATAGACGTATCTCCACTTTAACAGCCTACCTTGTGGCCTATAAATAATAAATATCTCTGAGAATGTTGGCAAGGGTCTCAGTGCCATGTCAGCTCCACTCAGAGAACAGGGTCTCCGGATTCATCACTAACTGGCGTCATTCTTCTTCTATCCAGGGGAATGGAACAATTGCTGTCGCACCAAGAGGTCCTCATATATACCCTGCAGAGATATGGCTGGGTTATCAACTTCAATGGAAAAAAAAAATAGGGGAAAAAGAAGCTGACTTTCTCCAACCCAACAGTTAGTGTAGCTGGGGGTGCTCTGCTAGTTTGCTTACATCAGAGAAAGCGGTGACAGTCAGGAAGAGAATTCTGAGGACAGCTACCTTCACTTGTTTGATGGCTTCTCATTGCCTCAGTCTTCTGGGCTCAACATCTTCATGCATACCGATGATTCCTTGGGCGCATGGGCGTCTGCGCAAGTTTCAACTAGGATTCTTAGTGCAAGGGAGGAAACAGTATTGAGCATAGTTGAGAACAGTGTCACTCAGTATGAGTAGGGGTCCACGGTGATGTAAAGACCTTGAGGAAGTCACAGCCCTTTTGAACCATTACACTGGATCATTGTTATAAATCATGTCGGCAAGACAGCCTGGGAGGCACACTGTGAGGGACTGTTGGTCAAGGCAAATGGAAATTTCCAGCCAAAGAGGGTAGTCTCGAATGCGCTGGAAGTTCAAACAGCCTTTTTAGCACTTTGGCCTTGCTACACAGAATCCAGGAACTCTCCCTATCAGCAATATACTATTGAGAGAGGTGAAACCCATAATATCTGGGACAGAAGATCACCAGCAAATTTAGGAAGCAGTTTACTTCCCAGCAGATTTTTGAACACATAGGCAGACCGACTATCATGCAAGCTTCCCAGAGCACGAGTGGGTCTACGTCCCAGGTTTTCTCTGGGCTGGTCCATAGGTGGGGCCTACCACAGACAGACCTCTTCACAACCCACAGTAATCACAAACGTTGGATATGTCTGGCCTTGTTTCTGGACCCCAAGGCGCAGGGGCATATGCTCTGGTCTCTCCTTGGGGCTGCAATCTAGTCTATATATTTTCCCCTAACATGTCTCGTAATAAGATTCCTATTGAGTCTGTCAAGGGAGAACATGGTTGTCATAGCCAATCCTCAATATTGGCCATGAAGCCCTTGGTTTTCCTTGGCCATTCACTTCAGGATACAGAAGACATTTCCGCTATGCACATATGCAGACCGGGACTGCAAGCAGGGGTGCTAATAGGTGAGGTGGGGGGGACTCTGGTTGCTCCAGAGCAATCTCCACTTTGTTGAGTGCTAGAAGGCACTCTACTTACAACAGCTATGCCTAAATCTGGAACAAGTTTGCGTTATCTCGGTAGGGGATACATTGATCCTAATGCCCCCAGCTGTTCTATACTTCCTCTAGGCTGGGTTGGACATGAGCCTTAGCCTATCCGCACTGAGCTGGCAAGTGTCAGCTATATCGGCAATAACAAATTCAAATAGGCCAAGAATCCTTCAGTCTGCACGACTTTTAAAGGCAGTCATAAGGATTCAGTCACAAACGGAAAGGAGTCTTTCCCAGTGGGATTGATTGGTGTTGCTGGATCTCCTGTCCGTTCAACCGTTTGCTCTACAGAGTAGTGTTTGGTTCGGGCCATTACCTACAAGCATAGGTGTGCGCAGCCTATTTCATTAGGGTGTGCTCCACAAGAGATAGGTGTCAGTAGTTAATTTTTATTTTTACAATTTTGTTTGTTTATTATTTTTTACAAAATTATATTTTATTATTTTTTTTCCATTTTTTTAGGAGCCCTGCTGGGGGGCTTTGGTGAAATAACAGGGGTCTAAACAGACCCCTGATGTCTCACTTTCGAGACAGAGAAAGAGACAGAGGTCAAAGATTCCCCAGTCCCTTTCTCTTCAGCCAGGCAGCAGGGGGAATCTGCACAGTACAGGGCGATTAGGGTGTGCCCAGGCACACCTGCCACCCTATGTGCACACGCCTATGCCTACAAGACAGTATCTTTTGCAAGAACTTTAAGCAGAAGTTTGTCTGAGATTTAAGCTCTTGGAGCTTTAAAAAAAAATGTTTTCTTTCCAAAAAGAGTAGAGTTCTGTCTTGTAGGTCATCTTGTATCAAAGGTAGCAATAGCCGTCTATTTAACAGACATCTAGGAATTGCCTAAATTTCCAGAACATCACACAGGAAAGTAACACAAACTGGACGTTTTCAGAAAGAAGCACCTGTCCACAATTGCTCCTTTCAGATCATCTAATAAGCCTTTTGTCATTCCAGCTGGAAATCATCAAGGTAAATAGGTTACTGCCTGGACTCTAGGAGGCTTGGTGGTGCATATAGGGCGAGGGGACGTGAGCCTCCGTCATCGGCGGTGCACTCTACCAGAGTGGTAACCTGTATTGAAAATTGGAGAAGTGTGAGTTCCTGTGAGGAAAATGGCTGTTTCCAGCTGCCTGTGCGCACCAATGACGCCAAACAGCCTATTTAGCCTGACAGCACCCTGCAGCGGATGCTGTCTGTTCTACAGTGTTTGTTCGAGTTAGTGAGCAACCTGTAACCTGATTATCAATTTCTGTGACCTGGCCTCTTCTGACCTTGTTGATCTCTGCCTGCACCGACCCCCTGCTTGCCTACGACCACCCTTCTGCCTGATCCTTGTGTACCTTTGCTGCCAGCCTGTTGACGACTCTGCCTGCATCCGACCATCCGCTTGCCTGCTCCTCCTGTACCGCACCGCCAGCCTGTAACTGACCCAGCCTGTCTTACTACGCTTGTGCACGAGTGCTTCCGCGGACCTTCTACTGCAAATCCGACCCTCGTGCCATCCTGCACTCCTGAGCCACCTGTCTGCTCTACCAGGGGCTCCTGGATCAGGATTGTAAGAAAGGTTGCCTACTGCATAAGTCAAACTCCATCATCCGGTACGTGACAGTAACAGACAGCCATGTCTGAGTCTGCGCTGAGGCATTCTGTTACGATGTGAGCATTTAGCTGGCCTTATTAAGGCTGTGAATGACCTGCAAGATGACTACCTCCGCTGGAAGGCCGAATCAGGGAGTTCTCTGTACCACCTGTATCCGGCTCGGCCCAACCCCCTCTGCACACCATCATCCTTGCACCTCCAGAGCCCGAGGTGCCTGAATGGTTCATGGGGGACCGTAAGAAGTTTTGGGCGTTTCGCATGTTCTGTGAACTCTTTTTTGCTCTCCTACCCCGCACCTTCTCCCAGGAGGGCACTAAAGTGGGACTGGTCATTTCCCTCCTCCGGGATGAGCCCCAGGCCTGGGCTCACCGGCTACTTGAGCAGAACGCCCCAGAAACCACGGACCTTTCACGTTTTTTCCTGGCAATGGCTCGGCTATATGAGGACCCTCACCAAGCTGCTACGGTGGAAGCTGCGCTACATGAGCTCCAACAAGGTAACCATACTGCGGAGGACTATGTGTCTGAGTTTCGGTGCTGGAGTGCCGACACTGCACTGAATGGTGTGGCCCTCCGGTTTCAGTTTCAACTGGGCCTTTCCGAGCCACTCTGGCCCTGGACGCCCTGGTTGATCTGGCCATCCAGGTCGAGCGCCGCCTATGGGAACGTTGCACTGAGAGGACGACCACTCCCACGTACTCCTCCTCTCCTGAAAACCACCCTGTACCTTGGCTGGTCAGGCCCTGGCGCCCAACTCTTCCTCCTGAAGAAAGACATCTGTCCTATGGCTTGTGTCTGTACTGTGGGGGTTCTGGACATTCAGTGTGGACCTGCCCCGCAAAGCAGGGTAAGGGTTCCCCTCTCACCCAAGGGGAGATACTATCCCTACCTGACCCTAAGACGCACCTGGTCCTCTCCATTACTCTGTAGCTACCCGGTGGGGACATCCCAGTCCTGGCCATTATAGACTCAGGAGCCTGCAGCTGCTTTGTGGACCTGAAGTTCGCAGCCCAGCACCGGATTCCCCTCAGGCCCAAGGCCCATCAGATGACTATTCGCCTACCCGATGGGTCCACTATTAAATCATGCTCTGTCACCCATGAGACAGTCCCTCTCCTAGCCCGGACATCTGATGGACACTCTAAACTCTTACTACTGGATGCCATCGCGTCCCCTCTGTTCCCGGTCATTCTCGGACTCCCTTGGCTTCGGGGCACACTGCCCACACATCGACTGGGCCACTGGCAACGTTCAGTTTAACTCCACCTATTGCATCCACCACTGCTACCAACCACCCTCTGCATCTTCTTTATCTGTATCCTGTCTGGATTCTGATCCTGATGCTGAAACCCGCCTTGCTTCCCCCATAGAATACCACGACTTCCTCGATGTATTCAACAAGAAAGGGGTGGATGTCTTGCCGCCACATCGCTCTTACGACTACTCAATTGAGTTATTACCCGGCACGGAGTTACCCTTTGGCAGAATCTATCCCCTCTCTGAGAAGGAAGTAGCTGCCCTTAAATCCTACCTGGACGAAAATTTGGAGAAAGGATTTATCCGGCCCTCTACATCCCCCGCCGGGGCCGGAATATTCTTTGTTAAAAAAAATGACAAGTCCTTAAGACCCTGTATTGACTACAGGGATCTTAACAAGATTATGGTCAAGAACTGACACCTACTGCCACTGGTCCTGGAGCTGTTCTTCTCCAAACTCGACCTCCGAGGGGCCTATAATCTTATCCGGATTAGGGAAGGGGACGAGTGGAAAACAGCTTTCCAAACCCGGTTTGGCCATTACGTATATCTGGTGATGCCGTTTGGACAGTGTAATGCCCCAGCCACATTCCAGCATTTAGTTAATGATATTTTCCAGAACTTCCTTGATCTGTTCTTGGTGGTGTACCTGGACGATATTCTCATATTTTCCCCTTCCCTGGAAGAGCACCGTAACCACGTTAAAAGTGTGCTGGGTCGTCTTCGCCAACATGGCCTCTATGCGAAGGCAGAGAAGTGCGCATTCGAATGCTCCAGCATCTCATTCTTGGGCTTCATCCTCTCTGTCTCAGGCATCCCCATGGACCTCCAGAAGGTCTCAGCCATAGTGGACTGGCCGGCACCAACTGACAAGAAAGCGGTGCAAGGCTTTGTCGGCTTTGCCTATTTCTATCGGAAATTTGTCAAGGGCTTCTCTGCAGTCATCGCTCCCATTACCCAGCTTACAAAGCAAAATACCCACTTCCTCTGGACATCTGAAGCCCAGACAGCCTTCCAGAGGCTCAAGGAGCTCTTCACCTCCGCTCCAGTCTTGAAACACCCGGACCCTGCCCTGCCTTATATACTGGAGGTAGACACCTCTGAGACTGCTGTGGGAGCTGTGCTATCTCAGCGACAGGGGCCTAAAGCCGCACCTCATCCTATTGCCTTCTTCTCTCAGAAGCTGACACCCCTGGAGAGAAACTATGACGTTGGGGACAGGGAACTTCTCGCTATAAAGTCTGCATTACAGGAATGGCGGTATCTATTGGAAGGAGCCTCACACTCAGTTCTAGTTTTTATCGATAATAAAAACTTAGACTACCTGTGCACCGCCAAGAGACTCAAGACCCGTCAAGCCCGCTGGGCTCTCTTTTTCTCACGATTCCAGCTCCATATCACCTACAGGCCCGGATCAAAAAATGTGAAATCTGATGCCCTATCACGGATGTTTCACAAGCCTGGGGACTCTTCTCCACCTGATATGACCCTTCCTGCTTGGAATTTCCTGTTAACCAAAGAGGATCTCTTATCCCAGATCACGCGATCCCATGTGGGGTTCTCTACCCCACCGGATCCTAAGCTGACTCTGCAAAATAGGCTGTGGTGGTATGGTACAAAGATTTTTGTCCCGGAAGACCAACGTCTGGCAGTCCTAGAACTTTGCCATGACCACAAATTGGTGGGACATTTTGGTGGTTGCAAGACTGCAGACTTACTCTCACGTTCCTTTTGGTGGCTGCTAGCTGACAAAGACTGCTGAGAGTATGTTAAAGCCTGTCCAACCTGTGCTCGCAATAAGGTCGACAGAACCAAGGCATGGGAGCTACTGAATCCGCTCCCTGTTCCCGAACGCCCATGATCACATATTTCCATGGACTTTATAGTGGAACTGCTCCCATCTGCAGGATTCTCTACCATCTTTATAGAAGTTGACCGCCTCACTAAGATGCCACATTTCTTCCCCATGAAGGGCATGCCTACTGCAACCCAAACTGAAGAAACCTTTCATCAGAGAGATTGTCCGTCTCCACAGAATTCCAGCCAACA
The DNA here is from genome assembly GCA_018402905.1 of Glandirana rugosa. Lineage (NCBI taxonomy): Eukaryota > Metazoa > Chordata > Amphibia > Anura > Ranidae > Glandirana > Glandirana rugosa. Next base: position 427,469 of record BLSH010335091.1, read on the forward strand.
TTGTATCTGATCGGGGAGTGCAGCTTACATCTCGGGTCTGGAAAGCCCTATGCTCATTGCTGGAAGTGAAATTGGCATTCTCCTCCGCTTACCACCCACAAACCAACGATCAGACGGAGAGAACGAACTAGACTCTGGAGCAGTACCTCAGGTGCTATTCTTCGTTCTCCCAGGATGATTGGGTCTCACTGCCACCGGTAGCCGAATTCACCTAAAATAACTTGGTTGATTCAGCCACAAATCAATCGTTCTGGGCGAATCTCGGCTACCATCCCTCCTTCTTGCCTGACCTGGTACCAGAAAGTACGGTGCCTGCAGTACAATGACATGGCTGGCTTCCTTTTGGAAAACAACAAGCTCCTGCAGGAGACAGTATTCCCGGTTGCAGGAATGCATCAAGCAAGTTTTTCATAAAGGGAAATGAGGGGAGTTGGACCTGCAACCAGGTGATCAAGCTTGACTAGCCACTAAAAAACTTAAAATTGTCCTGCCCCTCAAGGAAACTTGGACTAAAATTCATTGGTCCCTTTCCAGTCAAAAAGAAAATTAATAGGGTGGCGTATGAGCCGAGCCTTCCCCCTTCTCTTCGTGTACACCCAGTGTTTCATGTCTCTTTGCTAAAACCCGTAACCAAGGACCACTTTCCGGGGAAGAGAACGGCTCCACCTGAACCGGTATAAGTGGATGGTGAGGAGGAGTATGAGGTCGAGGCCATCCTCGATTGTAGGAAAAGAGCTGGGGTCACTCAGTTCCTTGTGAAGTGGAAAGGATATGGGCCCGAAGAGAACTCCTGGGAACCAGAAAGCAACCAACATGCCCAAGAACTCATTAAGACTGTTTGGAGGAACAATCCGGCCAAGAAAGCCCGGTTGGGCATCCGGAGGCCGCCCCTTGGGGGGGGGGGGGGCAATGTAAGGAAAATTGCAGTTTCCAGCTGCCTGTGCACTGTGCGCGCTAATGGTGCCGAACGGCCTATTTAGCCTGACAGCACCCTGCAGCGGATGCTGTCTGTTCTACAGCGTTTGTGCGAGTTAGTGAGCAACCTGTAACCTGATTATCTGTTCCTGTGACTCGGCCTTTCCTGACCTTGTTGATCTCTGCCTGCACCGACCCCTGGCTTGGCTACGACCACCCTTCTGCTTGTTTCTTGTGTACCTTTGCTGCCAGCCTGTTGACGATCCTGCCTGTAGCCGACCATCCGCTTGCCTGCTCCTCCTGTACTCCTCCGCACTGCCAGCCTGTAACCGACCTAGCCTGTCTTACTACGCTTCTGTGTGCATGAATGGACCTTCTACTGCAACTGGTGACCCAGTCCAACCCTCGTGCCATCCTGCACTCCCAAGCCACCTGTCTACTCTACCAGGGGCTCCTGAATCAGGATTGTAAGCGAGGTTGCCTACTGCATAAGTCAGACTCCATCATCAGGTACGTGACAGTTCCATCGTGAACAGGTTAAATTCCTGGGTTATATAATTTCCATTGCTGGTTTTTCAATGGACCCAGAGAAGCTATCGACAGTTCTACAGTGGCCCCCCCATGGGTTTACATACACTACAATGTTTTCTTGGCTTTGCCAATTATTATCGGAAGTCTATAGTTCATAACTTCTTGTCTCTGCTCAAGCCCCTGGCTGATATGACCAGAAAGAATAGTAACCCACAGAATTGGCCATTAAGGCGTTTGAAAGTCTCAAGGCTGTGTTGGCACATCCGAATCCTACGTTACCCTTCATCCTTGAGGTTAATGCATATGAGACTGGAGTTGGTGCCCTTTTGTCCCAACGCCCCACCTCCAAGAGCGCTATGCATCCTTGTGGCTACTTTTCCAAGAAGTTGTCTCCTGTGGAATGCAAATATGAGATTGGGGATAGAGAGTTGTTAGCGATCATTTTAGCCCATAAAGAATGAGGCATCTCCTCGAGGGTACCACTGTTCCGGTTCTCATTTTGACTGACCACAAGAATCTCACAATCTTGTCTGAGGCTAAACACCTCTCCCCCAGGAGGGCGCAACGGGCCCTGTTTTTATCTAGCTTCAATTACATAGTCTCATTCTTACCCGGTACTAAGATTGTAAGGGCCGATGCATTGTCGCGACAGTTTTCCTTTGCTTCCAAGATGGAGTCAGTTCCTGTTTCTGTGATACCTCCTGATTGTATTCTGGCTACAGTTTGTACCAGTCTCACTTCAGCTTTGGGTAGCAAGATCCCTGCTGCTCAGATCCAGGCTCCTCCTGAGAAACCTTGTGACCGCTGCTTTGTCCTGGAGAGTCTCCATACTGCTGTGCTCCAGACTTACCATTCTCTCAAGGCTGTTGGTCACCCAGGGAAGAATCAACTCATTTGGGCATTTCCCAACAGTTCTGGTGGCCTAGTCTCCGCGCACATGTAGCTACCTTTCTAGCAGCCTGTTCCATGTGTGCTCAGAACAAAACACCACGACATCTTCCAGTGGGTCTTCTTCAACCCATACCCGATGGAGAGCAGCCTTGGACCCACCTATGGATTTTATTGTGAAGTTACCTAACTCTCAGGGTAACACAGTTATCCTTATGGATGTTGACCGATTCATAAAGATGTCATATTGTATTCCACTTAAGAAGTTGCCCACGTCCAAGGAACTGGCATCCATTTTTGCTCAGGAGATCTTTCGCATACATGGGCTTCCCAAGGTGATCGTCTTGGAAGGGGTAGCCAGTTTGTGTTCAGGTTTTAGCAAGCCTTTTGTGCACAGTTGAGAATTCAGCTTTTCTTCTCTTCTGCGTATCACCCACAGTCCAGTGGGGCCACAGAACGAGCCAACCAGTCCTTGGAACAATTTTTACATTGCTATATTTCTGACCACCATAACAACTGGTTTGACCTGTTGCCTTGGGCGGAGTTTTCTCACAATAGTGCCATCAATACCGCTTCCCGATTGTCTCATAGGTACAGACGCCATGCTGACCACAGACGCCTACCTGCGCCTTCTTACCAAGTTGGGGAGAGGGTCTGGCTGTCTTCTCACAACCTCCGACTCCGTGCTCCCTCACTGAAGCTGGCACCACGGTTTATTGGGTCTTTCCTTATTTTCTGCAAGATCAACCCAGTGGCTTATGCTTTAGACCTGTCTTCTAATATGTGAATTTCTAATGTATTCTATGTCTCCTTGTTAAATCCTTTGGTATGCAACCGATTCACCACCTCAGTACCACATCCTCATCCTGTTCAGGTTGAGAACCAAGAGGACTATGAAATACAATCTATCATTGACTCCCGTAGGTTCCGTGGGCACATACACTACCTGGTTAATTGGAAAGGGTCCGGTCCAGAGGAGCATTCTTGGGTCTCATCCTCATACGTACATGCTCCTGCCCCCCTCCTTGCTTTCCATAGACATTTACCCCTCAAACCTGGTGGCTCCCCGAGGGTGGGGTCATTGAGGAGGGGGTACTGTCAGGGCTGGGCTCAGCTCTCCCTTTTCAGAGCAAGGTGCTCAGCTGAGGGTTAATTGCCAGTCTCAGCTTTTATTTTGTCTCATCTGATGACCATATCCTGCCTCATTAAGCCAGCTCTGCTGCTATAAAAACTGCCTGGATCAGATCGCAGATTCCTTCACCTTGATCAACATGTCTGGAGAAATATCTGCTGTGTTTTCCTGTGATAGACTTTGCCTGTTTGACGTTCTTCTCGTTCCTGGATTCAAGACCCCTCCTGGCTCCTGACTCTGCATGCTGTTGTTTGACCTTGCTGATCTCTGGACTCCTGTTTCACTGGCTTTCTCTGACTATCCGCTCTGGATACCGAACCCTGGCTATGTTTTAACCACGTTTACTCTGTTTATATCATTTTACCTTTTTATTAAAAAGTGTGATTTTACTGCACTTCTGTCTTGGTCTGATTCTTGACATGCGGAAATGGCTACAGCCGGAGGCCCTGTCTGCCACAAATAGTGGAGTGTGTGGTTATGGACTGATCCCTGAGGTCGCTACCAATTCCCCTGCATAAGTGCGTGAGTCATGGAGACCCCAAGTCGGCAGACGACCTGGTAGAGCTTGTTGAAAGGTACTTTGCTGCAGAGAGCCTGGTCACCACCCCTACAGCCGCACAGACTTTCCAACCAAAGCCACGGTCTCCCCAGGCAACTGGTAAGACTGTTCCAGGGGTAGTGGGTGGCAAGGATGGCAAGGAGACAGGGTGGAGGATTTTTGGTGCCAGGACTTTCCAAACAAGGGAAGCCACTGCCTGTCAGCAAACCAAACTGGGGCAACATCAGGTGTTTCCTTTGCCAGGAACTGGGGCATGTTGCAGCAAACTGTCCATTGACAGATGAACCCATGCAGTAGTATGTATCTCTTAGAAGGCAGTCTATGTTTGCTGCTGTTTCATGTGCTGCAGCGCCAAGTGTAGGAAAACACATGTGCCAAATAATTGGTAATAATAAGCCTATTATGGCCTTGCTGGACTCTGGAAGTCTGGTGACTTTGGTTAAAGCTGAGGTGATTGAAACTGTGAATTTTCATGCTAAAAAAAGATGCTGTGATCTGTGTACATAGGGATACCCAGGAGTACCCTATAGCCACTGTTAACTTTAATACTGACTAAGGTACAGTGACCCATCTGGTCGGACTTGTGCTCTACTTAGTGCAGGAGGCCATCATTGGTAGGGACTTCCCTAAGTTTTGGGAACTGTGGGATCATCCAGACTCAGTCACAGTAACTGACTCAGTGGCAGAGCCAGAACTCCTGGCCAGCACCGACAATGTGAGTTCAGGTGACTCCTCTCAGGAATCCCCAGATTTTCCTTTCTCTGTTATGTCAGGAGAACTAGAGGAGCCTGAGGAAGTCCCCACAGCCAGTGAAGGTGGACAGCCTTCTGCTGACCCTGTGGCTATGATAGAGTTTGCTGACCTGAATGTGCACAAGAAAAACGTTGGTAAAGAGCAGAGTGAAGACCCTACCCTTGCCAGGGCCTAGGAAAATGTAGTAGTGAATAATGATGTACCTGTCGAACCAGGGGACAGGCCCTGCTTTCCTTATTTCAGCAGCAATTGAGATTTACTGTATCGTATCTACAAAAAGAATGATAACATTTTTGAACAGTTGGTGGTCCCTAAGCCATACAGATGGGGGGTGTTGGAACTTGCCCATGGGCACTTGCTAGGAGGTCATTTCGGGGTTGAGAAAACCACTGAAAGGGTGTTATGCAGGTTTTACTGGCCCGGGATACAGAAAGATATTGAGAATTATTGTCAATCCTGTCCTGTGTGTCACATGTCAGCCCCACTACCCCACTTCCAAAGTCCTTTAGTGCCCTTACCCATTATTGTAGTGCCCTTTGAGAGGGTTGCCAACGACCTTGTGGGTCCACATCCTAAGTCTGCCCAGGATTATCAGCATATTCTTGTAATCACGGATTATGCTACCCGTTACCCCAAGGCAGTTCCCTTACGCACCACATCTGCTAAGAAC
>BLSH010335091.1:434608-459709 GCA_018402905.1 Glandirana rugosa
CTCAGAAACGCCGACGTTTTTATGGGGCCATTGACTAACATGGAGAGCTGCAAAAAACGCCAGAAAACGCCGGCGTCAAAAAACGTCCGTGTGTATGAGGCCTAATAGTCAAAAACATATATATATATTGTAGCAGATCACCCCAGAGAGAGCCAGGAAAAGTCCTGTTCAGGGTTTATACATCTCCCAGGCTCCTCTCCTACACGTTCAGGGATCTCTAATCCACGATCCAGTTCGGATCTTGGTCATCTCCCCCAGGCCAGTTTAACTCACCTGAGATAGACAGCCAGTGCTCTTTGCCTGGGAAGATCAGACAACTTTGATCTGTGAGAGCAAAAGGTTGGTGAAAGTTATTAAGCTGCAAATGAGGAAGCTGACAAGCTGTAGGCTGCTCAGCCTGGTAGTTAGAACCTGTATATTGTGTATAGTTAGTGCCGAGAAATGGCTAGGTATTTGTTTTGCTATTTTGTTCCTTTTTTTTCTGAAGACACTGTACAGCACCTGTATATAGACTTGTATATATCACAAATAAACACCACACTGTTTGTCACTACCTCACTGGATTTGTGTATCTGTGCCTGAAAGTCTGCTTATCCCAGGGAGCTTTGTACCTGCTACCTGTTCCCCAGCTTACAGTATATATATATATATATATATATATATATATATATATATATATATACACACAGTATCTCACAAAAGTGAGTACACCCCTCACATTTTTGTAAATATTTTATTATATCTTTTCATGTGACAAAACTGAAGAAAAAACACTTTTCTACAATGTAAAGTAGTGAGCGTACAGCTCATATAACAGTGTAAATTTGCTGTCCCCTCAAAATAAAAAACCCACCTGCTCCCCATTCGCACCTGAGACCTTGGAACACATGACACCGGGGAGGGAAAAGGGTTAATTGGGCCCAATTTGGACATTTTTCACTTAGGGGTGTACTCACGTTTGTTGCCAGTGGTTTAGACAATAATGGCTGTGTGTTGAGTTATTTTGAGGGGACAGCAAATTTACACTGTTATACAAGCTGTACACTCACTACTTTACATTGTAGCAAAGTGTCATTTCTTCAGTGTTGTCACGTGAAAAGATATAATAAAATATTGACAAAAAATGTGAGGGGTGTACTCACTTTTGTGAGATACTGTATATTGTGACAATATGCAAGGCGAAGTGGTAGACGGACGCTACATGTCGCCTCGTATGCGTTCATGTGGACTGAATTAGACAGAGTCCGGTCCGGATTTTACCAGCCACCATGGCAGGGCTGGTGTCGGTCCAGAGTTTGTGGTCCACTGGAATCCACCAGCAGGAGGCTTAAATTACCAGGATGAGAACACACTCTAGCTCTGGCTTGAACCCCAGAGAGGGATCTGAGGGAGCTCTGTGTCTGTTGGGACTTTAAAAGACAAGGTTTACATTTTTGCTGATGGTTTGTGGGTGTCGGGGGCCAGCCCCACACCCTATAGTGAGGAAACTATACTGTCTAGTTTAACACTGGATGGCAAGGACTCATTTTTATGTTTTGTTTTACCAGCAAACCTTATTTATCAATAAGCCTGGCAAGCCGTCAGATTTTAAGGAACGTTACCTGCACGCTGATTATTTTTCCCCCAGAAAGGTGATCCCCAAGGGTCAATCTCCCACAATATATATATATATATATATATATATATATATATATATATATATATATAAAACATAATGCAAGATATAGATGTAACCTTGAGATTTCAAACCTCAAACCGAGCTTTGGCACATGACCATGCGGTAATTGTCTCCTCTTATCATAAATTGGAAGCTGATGGATGCATAAAGTTGACTATGGTTATACTACATTATTTATGGTTATTACTCTACATGTGTTCCTGAGTTGGTGCAAAAGACAAGGATTTCAGGACACCCTTTACCTTTTTAATATTAAATTATGTATATTATGTGGAACATCTTCCATGACATAAAGACTACTATTTATTATATTACGGAATTTTACAATATATAGTTACATAGTTAGTCAGGTTGAAAAAGACACAAGTCCATCTAGTTCAACCCAAAAAAAAAAAAAAAAAAGAAAAAATGGAAAAATTATATATAACCATACAATCTCATATACAATCCTTCAACCACAGTTGATCCAGAGGAAGGCAAAAAACCCCAGCAAAGCATGATCCAACTTTCTATAGCGGGGGAAAAAGTTCCTTCCTGATCCCCCGAGAGGCAATAAAATTCACCCTGAATCAACTTTACCTAAAAATGTTAGTTCCCAGGTATATTATTCACATTAAGGAAAGAATCCGGATTTTTTTTTTAAAGCAATCAACCGTGCTGGCCAGCACCACCTCTGGAGGGAGTCTATTCCACATTTTCACAGCTCTAACTGTGAAGAAACCTTTCCGTATTTGGCGATTAAATCTTTTTTCCTCTATACGTAAAGAGTGCCCCCTTGTCCTTTGTGATGACCTTAAAGTAAATAACTCAACACCAAGTTCACTATGTGGACCACTTATGTTTTTGTACATGTTGATCATATCCCCCTCAATCTCCTCTTCTCAAGAGAGAATAAATTCAGTTCCTCTAATCTTTCCACATAGATGAGCTCCTCCATGCCTCTTATTAGTTTGGTTGCCCTTCTCTGCACTTTCTCCAGTTCCCTGATATCTTTTTTGAGAACTGGTGCCCAAAACAGAACTGAATATTCCAAATGAGGTCTTACTAATGATTTGTACAGGGGCAAAATGATGTCTATATCTCTGGAGTCCATACCTCTCTTAATACAAGAAAGGATTTTGCTTGCTTTGGAAACCACAGCTTGGCATTGCATGCCATTATTAAGCTTATGATCTACCAAAACTCCCAGATCCTTCTCCACTATGGATTCCCCCAGTTGTACTTCCCCTAGTATATACGATGCATGCATATTCTTAGCCCCCAAATGCATAACTTTACATTTATCAATATTAAACCTCAGTCGCCCAATTAGACAGTGCATTGAGGTTGGCTTGTAAGTTGGAGACATCCTGTAAGGACGGTATTCTACTGCATGGCTTGGTGTCATCTGCAAACACTGAAATTGTACTTTTAATCCCATATATAGGGTATATATCCCATACCCTATATCATTTATAAGTATATTGAAAAGTAAGGGTCCCAACACTGAACTTTGGGGTACACCACTGATAACCTTAGACCATTCAGAGTAAGAATCATTAACCACTACTCTCTCTATTTGGTCTTTTAGCCAGTTTTCTATCCATTTACAAATGGATCTTTCCAAGCCTATAGACTTTACCTTACATATTAGCCGTGTGTGGGGAACTGTGTCAAACGCTTTTGCAAAATCCAAGTATACCACGTCCACAGCCACCCCTCTGTCCAAGGTTTTACTTACCTCCTCATAAAAAGAAATCAGGTTTGTTTGACAACTTCTGTCTTTCAGGAATCCATGCCGTCTGTTGCTTAAAACATTTTTTTCCAACAAGAACTCATCTATTTGGTCTTTTATTAAACTCTCCAATATCTTCCCAGCTATAGAAGTTAAACTAACAGGTCTATAGTTACTTCGTAAAAACTTTGATCCCTTTTTAAATATGGGCACCGCATTGGCTTTTAGCCAATCCAGTGGTACTATTCTAGTCATTAAGGAGTCCCTAAAAATTAGATACAATGGCTTTGAAATGACAGAGCTCAATTCCTTTAGGATCTGTGGATGGATGTCATCTGGTCCAGGTGCTTTATCTACCTTTATTCTGTCTAAATACTTCTGGACCATTTCACTTTTTAGCCATTGTGGATCATTTGGGGCTGCATCACTACCACCCCCATTATGGGGGTAGAGTAGAGTTAAAATGTTATGTTAAACTAGATAAACATATACATGATAGAATAATGATAAAACGGCTATAGTTCCCACCCACTTACAACATCAGCAATAAATTCGCCAAACTGTATGAGAACACAAAACTGCTGGTCAGTCTTATTCAGGCTCCACATTTTCAATGGCCATAAGCAACCTCAAGTTAGGCTTTCATAGCTGGCCAGCAAACACATAATCATATGTGATAAGTAACAACATTTATACAATTTCTTTACACATACAGTATACGTACTGCCAAAAGCAAAAAAACCCCACATAATTCCATAATATTTATGCTCAAGAAAAACCATACTGTACTTCAGAGAGGCAGGATATTCTGGGGAACTCACATTCTCCCTAAGATTAAACAGACCTGGATCTGTTACATAAATCAAATATAATCAGCAACAAGGTATTAAGTGCAAAGTTTATATGTGTGATTAAATCCCATAAGTGCATATACTGTATAAACACTTTTATAAAGAATGTATGTTTCAATTTATTTTCATGTGTAAATAAATACGTGTAAAGCTCTGAATATTGTAATTCTTCAGATATAATGAAAAAGTTCTAAAGTTTCTTTTGCAAAAAATATATCCAATATTGTGCATAAGCAACTCATAAGGCATTAAAGACGGGAAATGTAGACAAACACCAAAGCATTAGTAAGACCTTATCTTGAATATAGTAATATACAAACAAAGAGTTAAAGACCGAACCTGAAATATATGAGATTTCTTTGTGTCCACATCCCACAATAGAATCGTAATTAAAGTGATATTTGATGCCGCTGGGGCAAAGCGGCCAGAAACAAGGGATTTTCAAGGACACTGTAACAGGTAAGCGAAAAGGTGTACTACATGGTCTGTCTGGGGGGGGGGGGGGGTTGCTGGCCATGTCTGAGTCCTTTGTTGCCTACCTCCTTTGAGTGGGGCAGCCGGTTGTTTGACCGGTCCATTGCCCACTGGACCTGGTAGCTGTTTCTGGCACCACTACCATTCTTCCCTGGCAGCTGTTGCCACCTGGGGGTTCGGCGATCGCTTAGCACACATGATTTATGCAAGAAAATGGGTGAATTATTGTTTTTGTATGCCGTATCTAATTGTGGGATAATAAACATTGCTGTTATGTGAACTCTTTGTAATTTGTTCTTTCTGTATATGTAACAGAACTAAATAAGGAGATACCTATGAAGAAGTAACTAAATGCGAAACCTCGGTGCTATCTCCTCTGTGATCAAACAAATGTTATTGTATCGTTCCAATGTGGTCTTATTATGTACTATTTTAACCATGATTGAATAAATGATATTTTAACTACTATGTAGTATACCTTTTTGCTTACCTGTTACAGTGTCCTTGAAAATCCCTTGTTTCTGGTTGCTTTACCCCAGCGGCATCAAATATCACTTTAATTACTTTTCTTGAATATAGTCTGGGCACTAGTTCACAATGAGGATGTTACATTGTTTTAGGCTTAAAATCCTCATGTGCAATATGTTAGGACTGCATCTGATGATAAACAAGCATGGCATTTAACCATACAACATGCAATACTAAAGAGCAATGCAGGCAATCCAGGGGCAGATCATTGACAAAATAAAAGATTTGGCTTTTTTTGATCAAATGTCAAACACATCACTGGTCCCCTTGGCTCCTACACATACTGGTTTATAATTACAGCATATAATACATGGACCCAATTTTTGAAGAATGGAAAATCTAGATATGTAGTGAATGTTGGCAAATGCAACTCTATTCAGAAAACATACAGCTGAATCTGGGCAGAATACACATTATAGCTATAATAAACAACCTGTTGGGCAAATGTGTGGTGAACAAATGAGAAGATCGATAAATAGATAATTTGCTGTTTAATAAATATAACCCATAACGTTTCCAGAATTATCTACTGTTGCCTTATGCCTTGAGATACTAAGAAAAAAACATAGTAAAGGCTTGGTAAATTGTGCATAAACATTTGGCCTTTAGTACTGTGAAAATATTAAAAAAATGTTTGATATAAAATAATATATAAAAAAGACATCAAACATAACTGGCTGTACTACCTGTTATCTTCTTTGCTTAAAGCAGAACTAAATTCTGTTAATCAACATTTCATATTTGTAATCCTTGTGCTGCCAGCATTAGTTAATAGATAAGAAGGTATATCATATTTTCTTGTTTTAATTTTCTTTTTTTTTTTTTTTCAGTTGCTTTCATATCTAGCCTAGGCCAAAATGATGTCATACATTCCAGTCATTCAAGGGCATTCTTTTCTTTCATCTGGAGGAGGTGAGGAGGGACTTTCTCAGCTAAGCCCACCTTCCTGCCTGCATGTCTGAGCTAAGGGCAGATGGGTTCCAGGAAGTAAATGCTACATTAATCATCTGTCCTTACAGATTTTATATCTATTAAGCATTGAGACAGTTTGCTTTGAATATTAAAAATGAATTGACCACTACAGATCCACACTATAGCCGAAAAACGTCTAGAGCGTGGATCTGAATTGCTGGGGGGACGTCCATGGACATCTGCCCCATTGCGTGCTCCCCGCACGCACTGACAGCCGTCGGCGGCGTGCTCTCACGGCCGCCGCACGCTGCGCGGGTGTGCCCGGGTGGACTCGATGTCTGCTGGACACCCGCGATTGCCTAATAGAGCGGCAGAACGGGGAACCGCCAATGTAAACATGGTGGTTCTCCGTTCTGTGAGGGAGGACATAACAGATCTACTGATCGCTGTGATCGTGATAAGTGAGATCTGTTATGTCCCTGCCAGCCCAGCCCCCATACAGTTAGAACACACACAGGGAACACAGTTAACTCCTTGATTGCCCCCTTAGCGTTAACACCTTCCCTGCCAGTGACATTTATACAGTAGTCAGTGGCAAAAATATGTAGAAGAATATATATCGGCTGAAAGTGATGAATAATTTTTTTTATATATATTTTTTTTATATATTTATTATAGCAAAAAGTAAAAAATATTGTTCTTTTTTCAAAAATCATCGCTCTTTGTTTGTTTATAGCGCAAAAAATAAAAACCACAGAGGTGATCAAATATCACCAAAAGAAAGCTCTATATGTGGGAAAAAAATGATAAAAAGTTTGTTTGGGTACAAAGTCGCATGACAGTGCAACTGTGATTCAAAATGCGACAGTGCTGAAAGCCGAAAATTGGTCTGGGCAGGAGGGGGGTTTAAGTGCCCAGTAAGCAAGTGGTTAAATAACATTTACAGTTTTTGATGCTCAGATACAGTTTAGTTCTGCTTTAAGTTACTGGGTTAACACAGCTGTCACATTCATTTCCATGGGTTCCCACTCTCCCTGGTGGGCATTTTATTTATTTTATATTAACCACTTGCCTACTGGGCACTTATACCCCCTTCCTGCCCAGGCCAATTTTCAGCTTTCAGGTTGCAGGTTGAATGACAATTTTGCAGTCATGCAACACTGTACCCATATGACATTTTTGTCACTTTTTTCACACAAATAGAGCTTTCTTTTGGTGTTATTTAATCCCCACTGGGTTGTTTTATTTTTTGCTAAACAAACAAAAAAAGACCAAACATCATGAAAGAAAAAAAAAAACATTTTTCTTAGTTTCTGTTATAAAATATTGCAAACAGGTGATTTTTCTCCTTCACTGATGTGCGCTGATGAGGCTGCATTGATGGTCACTAATAGGCAACACTGATAGGCACTGATAGGCACCACTGATGGGCACTGATAGGTGGCATTGATGGGTACCAATAGGCAGCACTGAAGGGCACTGACAGGCAGCACTGATAGGAGGCACTGATGGGCACTGTTGAGGCTGCACAGATAATCAGGACACTGATGATCAGTGCCCTGATTATCAGTGCAGATGTCCCCCTTTCACACTATCCTGTTGCCGGCTCTCTTCTCTCCTCATGCTGTGAGGAAAGGAATGCTGATAACCAGCAAGCGTGTTTACATCATGATCAGCTGTGATTGGCTCTTTGCCCTGTTCACAGAGCTCGCCGGGTGCGTGCCACAGTGGGCGTGGGGGGGGGCTCAGTTCTGGGAGGACGTCAATAGACACCCTCCCAGAACTGGATGACCGCGCTGTAGCCATCATTTGGTTATAGCGTGGTTGGCAAGTTGTTAAAGTGTTTTTAAACCTAGTTACACCACTTTTGCCAACAGGTAAGCCTATAAAAAGGCACAGTTTAGGAGATATTGACTGTATCCGCATGTCCCGACGTCATATGCACATGCACACTGAAGAAACGGCCCACTGGTGCCATTTCTTCAGGGCCCATGCTGTGACTGGCAGCTCTGTGTGCATGCACGGGAGTGACGTCATCGCGGCTCTGACCAATCACAGTGCCAGGGCCCGCGAACACGGAAATAACTCCTGAAGACATGTCGTCAGTCACAGCGGTGTGCGGGGATCGCTGCAACAGCTTTGATCTAAGATAAGTATTTCAAAATGAGCTAATATGCGATGCATACTACCTCATTATGCCTTTGTCTGTCTTTTTTTTTTTTTTTTTGAGTTTACAACCACTTTAAAGAGAATAATGTAGGAGATTCTGGAACATATAAATAAGGATGACGGCACCTAAAACTCCCCAGTGGACAGGATAGGAAATGGGAATTATGACAAGGGGATCTCACTATTGGAATAATAACGGCAGTAAGAACAGGGACTTATCACATTTTTTTTTTTTACTAGCCCTGATGAAGGGGGTATCTTTGGACCCCTGAAACCTGATGGATACTTTTTGAATTGTCCCCTTGACTTTTATTGGAATAAAGTTGTATCCACACTGTTTAGCAGTGGTGTGGTGCTTCAATTTCTATTTTTATTACATTACACTACAAGCCAAGGAGACCACTAAAATCCTCTGTGTTGTAGAAACTGCCTGCCCGGAAACCAGATTATCTACATTAAAATCCATACTTTAGGATGGCAATACCAATAAGATAACCTTATGGGTCCTATGCTATTTTTCCACTTTGCTCAATTTTCATGTTTTTGGATTGACCTTCTAAAGCAGGGGTGTCAAACTGGCGGCCCTCCAGCTGTTGCGGAACTACAGCTCTGCAATGCCTCATGGGACTTGTAGTTCCGCAACAGCTGGAGGGCCGCCAGTTTGACACCTGTGTTCTAAAGACATCAGCATGAATAGAAACACATGTACAAGAATGTTTCAGCCATGTAAGTGTATTCCGAAGGTTCAAAGAGCCCGTTAGGGAATATAATATTGTCAATTAAAGAGCAAAAATTAAACTATACTTACATAAAATATAAAATTTCAGACTGGTTAACGTCCTACAGCACTGTATCTTGCATTACATAATGGCCAGTTTTTTGTTGTTTTTTTTTTTTTAATGCTGGCAATATTGTCAGTTGTAAGCAGAGATTAATTTCCTCTGACTTTCCTGGAATTTGATTCCAAAAGAGTCAACTAATACTGTGATCACAGCTGCCTAGCAATCAAGTGGATAACTGCTATGGAAATGAAAGCACTGCTTTTCTGTGGAGATGAATGAGGTCTGATGATTAGTTGCTTTGACGCTCTCAGTGAACATACATCTGGATGGATTTTCAGAATAAGCTGACTGTGTCAGAAGAAAATAGTTATCCTATACAAACTGGCTATGTGGTGGCATCAATGGATCATCTTAAGAACTGAGCTGTCAGTAGATAATTTCAGCAATCAATTTGTGGTCATTTATTGTTGGCATGCCTTGGTTTTAAACCACTGAAAGCAAGAGAAACACTTAACTAAACTTGCGTGATGAAACTGTGAAGCATAACAGTGGTTTAACTACTTCAGCCCCGGAAGGATTTCACACTTTAGGACCAGAGCCCTTTTTGCGATTCGGCACTGTGTCGCTTTAACTGACAATTGCGCGGTCGTGCGACGTTGTACCCAAACAAAATTTGCGTTCTTTTTTTCCCACAAATAGAGCTTTCTTTTGGGGGTATTTGATCACCGCTGCGTCATTTCTGATAGCCGCTATAAACAAAAGAAGAGTGACAATTTTGCAAAAAAAAAACAAATTTCTTACTTTTTGCTAAAATACAAATCCAAAAAAAAATATAAAAAAAACATTTTTTTCAACGGTTTTGGCCGATTTTATATTCTTCCTCATATTTGTGATTAAAAAAATTGCAATCAGCATTTATTGATTGGTTTGCGCAAAAGTTGCCGCGGATGATGAGAATTCATTTTTTTTTTTTTTTTGTTTTTTTTGACAAGTAATGGCGGCGATCTGCGATTTTTAGCGGTACTGCGATATTGGGACAGACATGTCGGACCATTTTGACACTTTTTTTGGACCATTGGCATTTATACAGCGATCAGTGCTATAAAAATGCACTGATTACTGTGTAAATGCCATTGGCAGTGAAGGGGTTAACCTGCAGGGGGCGCTCTAAGGGTTAACTGTGTTCCCTGGGCGTGTTCTAACTGTGTGTGGGCTGCCCTGGCTGGGGAAGGGGAGTGATCACAGCTTCCATGTAGAGGAAGGCTGTGATCACAGCCCTTCCCCCCTCACAGAACGGAGATCCGTGTTTACATTCACGGACCTCCGTTCTTTCACTCTGGGGGGGGGCATCGCGGGTAGCCAGTGGAGATCGAGTCCGCCGCACCCGCTCCCTGGCCCCCCCCGGACACAGTGAGCGCGCGAGCGCGCCTCCGGCGGCGTGCGAGCACTCACAGTGCTCGATCTCGCAGCCGCCGTCGTATGACGGCGTTTTGCGATATCGAACCACTTTGTCGCCGTCAACCTGCGGTTGGCGGTCGGCAAGTGGTTAAAGAAAGTCTGCTGTGCATATATTGCAAGGAATTTGCAAACCTTAATTAAAGAAGCTTCTTAGAGACATTGGCAGCTTTTCTTATGAGCTGTTAACATTATTCAAAATGGGATGCAATGGGAGGTACTGAAGGAAGGATTAGATAAATTCAGCATTAGTTCTCTTTAATAGTGCAAATATGAATGTGTTAATGATTAAAGTGGTTCTAAAAGCTCAAGGTTTTTTACCTTAATGCATTCTATGCATAAATCTTCTGGGTGCGGCTCCCCCCACTTATACTTACCTGAGCCCCATCTCAATCCACCAATGTGCACGAGAGCAGTTGCTCTCTCAAGTCTTTCTCTCCTCATTGACTTACACAGCAGCAGGAGTCATTGGCTGTCAATCATAGCCAATGAGCCAATGAGGAGAGGGTGCCGGGGGCGAGCTGCGCTCTGCGTGTGAATGGACATGCAGTGAGTGGCTTGGGAGTGAGCAAGAAGCACTGGCAGGGGGGAAGAGCAAGGACCGCTGGGGGGGACCCAAAAAGAAGAGGATCGGGGCTACTCTGTGCAAAACCATTGCACAGAGCAGGTAAGTATAACATGATTATTTTTTCAATTCATTCCTTTAGAATCACTTTAAATATTCACTACATCCAACATACAGTTCACAGTGAGCAGCAATATCTTTACATTCCTTGTTTCTGACTCAAATCAAGGTTTCTCAAACAGAGTTCTGCTGATGGCAACCATTGCAGCAAAATTTTAGCCACTCAAGAGGGGCTTTACCAATTTATTCTGCATATCACCATGCATTCTTATTTAGACTTCTTGTTAACCTGTTGTCTGCATAATGTTCTTCAGTCTCTTGGACTCCTCTTGAGATATGCATTGGATGTCTCCATATGTATTGGAGGACTTCCACAGTGCAGCGTAATTTAGACTATTCTATTATTGTATTGTCCTAACATAGCTTGGAGTTAGGATGGATGTTTTAGAGTAGTTTCCCTGTGTGCTTAGAATATGTAAACACTTTAGTGAGCATAATGTGGGCACAGGTTCACTTTAAAGGAAATCTTTCCTGAGGAAAAACATGGAGGCTGCCATTGATGACATATCACTCTGCAAATACTAGGCAGCTGTCACCTTGACCTATTTGCTTTAATATTTTGAATCGTTAACCTAGAACAACTAAGCAGATAAGGACTTATGACTTTACTCTGACTTTGCTAATCTGGTTACTTCTTCCAGGTTAATAATTTATAGAAACCACAGGATCAGCATAGCTAACAGCCAAGAAACTAGCATTTTCAGGACAAGGGCAGCAGTGGTAGCCTCCATATTTCTTTTAGGACATAGTTTACTTTAAATTCAGATACTGTGCCTAATAAAATAAATGAAAAGATGTTTCTGAACCAAGAGAGAATTTTAAACACACTGGGAAACCATTTAAAAATTGCAAAAGAAGACTATTCATTTTCCATTTGAGTTTCTAAAAATACTTTTTGCCCAAAATGTGAAGTTATAGTACACAGAATGTGTTTACTTATTATTCCATCCTATATCTAAAATGCAAGGAGTTCAAACTCATTGTACAATTGTAAGCAGGCACATGCAAATGAACACTTTATTCCACTGCAGTCAACGGAGTATCCAAAGGCATGGGTTTTATACCATGGATACAGCCTGGATATACAGCCATTTATAACTTGAATGCAGCTATTTAAAGATTGATAGCTGTAAGAATGTAGTGCTCTATTTTATAGTGTTTACCGTGCAGGGATTGGGAGTCCTTTAGATCCACCTAGCTAAAATTCAGGCATATAAAAAAAACCCACACAATTTAATACACTTCTATGTTCATTTCAATCATAAAATGCATTTCTAAAAACAGCAAGTATAGACTATAGAGTTGCAAATAAAAGCAGGCTCGTCCCTTGAAATTACGTTGCATGAACGGTTGCTAAAAATATGGTATGATCATAATAATAAAGACTGTCTTATTTAATAAAGGCACACAACTTTTACATTGTCAAATCTTTACTAAACAAATGGTCTTTGCTGGAAATGTCAACCTCTGGGATAATGGTGTCTTGAATTGAGGGTAATTTAACTCTTATTTTATTATTTAAACAATGAACAAGAAAGGTGCGCCTCTAAGTGCCATAGTGTATAAAACAAATTTATTAAACAAGATTAAAACTACTCACAATGGTAGTGTGCAGGTGCGCATTGCAGTGTCAGCCACTGCTGGCTATAGTTGTCCTTGGTCTGTCTGGAATGTCTGCTGGGATGAGGTCCTGGTCTGCCTGGCGGTGGTGGGCTGGGGGAGGCGGCGTCGATGGTTCCCAGCGTCTCCTCCTCTGGCTCCGGTGGATTTTGGCACGAACGACCGTTCGGGCGTTCGTTCGGTCCGTGCAGGGCAGATGCAGGTGGTCCTCTTCGTCCAATGGGCAACTGGAAACGGCGACGCGTTGCGGGGCTCCGCCCCTTCTTGAGGCCGTGAATGTCCACATTCACGGCCTGAAGAAAGGGCGGAGCCCTACAACGCGTCGCCATTTCCAGCTGCCCATTGGACGGAGAGGACCACCTGCATCTGCCCTGCACGGACCGAACGAACGGTCGTTCGCGCCAAAATCCACCGGAGCCAGAGGAGGAGACGCTGGAAACCACCGACGCCGCCCCCCCCAGCCCACCACCACCAGGCAGACCAGGACCTCATCCCAGCAGCCATTCCAGACAGACCAAGGACAACTATAGCCAGCAGTGGCTGACACTGCAATGCGCACCTGCACACTACCATTGTGAGTAGTTTTAATCTTGTTTAATAAATTTGTTTTATACACTACTGCACTTAGAGGCACACCTTTCTTGTTCTTTGTTACCCACAGGAGTCTAGTTACTTCTTAGTGGTGCAGCCTACCAGTGTCACAGTGATTTCCACCATCCCAGCAATAGACTATACCAGGAATTTTGTACGCACGGACTTGAGTACATACCTTTGTACATATAGACTTGTTGAACATTGCCTTCTGTTCCTCCAGGTCACTTGACCATCCCTCAACCTGCCCAACCACCAGGTGACTAACCGAGGGTCCCCCCCCCCCCCAAGAGCCCACAGCCTCAATCTGTCCGGGCTCCCCCAACCCTCACTCCCATGTTTGCGCTGCCAACTCTGTTTTCTCTTATTATTTAAACAATAAATGCTTCTATTTTTAGATGCAATTCATTTAAGTTTATTTGACTTATCATCCTCATGTGATTTGCTGTACAGCAGAGCTCAGAAAAGGAAACTGAGAGCCAGCACTAGCAGCCAATCGGGTATACTGCAGTATAAATGTGCTGCCAAGGAGCTGGCTGATAGGAGGGGAGTGCAGAGAGAGTCTGTTGCTTCTCCTTCACTATCCAATCACAGGCTGGGGGTAGGGAGGTGATCAAGCTATATCACTTAACTGCAATAGAGAACGGAATCATTACTAACCTGCATGTGTTGCGTGCAAAAGCTGTGTAAATCTTAGGACTGGATGCACAAAAATACAAATCCTTCAGCAGGTAGAACAACTCCTGCATATACATTCCTGCTATGAGGGCCATTTTACATTTGCCTGTTTTTTGCAGTGTGTTGCATTAGATAACCCATTCATTTATGCTCAATTTCCATTGGAATTTAGCCATTCTGTGAATCCCAGTGGCAAGAATCTACTGATTCCTGCGGCTAAGATTGACAGCTGCATGTGGATAGCTGTGCCCAGTACAAGGACAGGGTCATCCAATGACCAGGGCAAGGATATAGAATTGTGCCCCCCTCCCCCATTATTCATACATGCCATAGAATGGGTGTACTACCCTGCATCCACTTTTTGCCCCTTTGTTTCACTGTGCCCAGGGCAACTTCCCCTCCTACCCACCCCTTGTCCTGGCCCTGGCTGCAACCATAGAGCCCATACCCTGCCATTCTTTCTGTTGAAATTCATAGAATGGCCAAATGCCCATGGAAATGGAGCCTATGAATGGGCTTCAAACACACAGCAACAGAGCAAAAAACAGACCTATATCTTTTTTTAAACAGAGCACACCATGATGCACAGTATGCAAGCTGTGGCACACTGCACTGCAGGCCAATCAGTACCTACTGCACTATGGCTTTTAACACCATTCTAAATAAATGGTACTGCAAAGTGCTGAGTGCTACTGTGCATTGCAAAAGAGGATCCTCATCTCAACAAAGAATTGTAAATTTTGGTTGTTCTTTAAAAATTCTAGGACAATGTTCTGTGAAAAGATCAGTTAAATGTTAAAGCCCAGCTCCAGGGAAAACAAAAATGCTCCCTTGCAGTGGGGATGACCCCCACTGCAAGGGTTAAATACTCAATTAGATCTAGTCAATGGCAAAAGCAATTTTACCCCTTCCTCCACTCCCTCATAGCCAGCTGTACCTTACAGTGGTGGACTGTTCCTCATCGTCCACACATGCAATGCAGACTATGAACTCTGCATTGGTCTTGATGATTTTAGAGGATCTGCAACCACCAAGGAAAAGGGGAGAGGAGGCTGCGGGAACCTGAAGGGACCCCAAAGTAGCTGAGAATCAGGTAAGCAAAACTGCTTTTCTTATTCTCTAAGACTTAAACAACCATGGGCGGCATAGTGGCTAAGGGTTTAGCACTTCCACCTAGCAGCACTGCGATTGTTGGTTTGAATCCCAATCACGAAAGCAAACTTTTCTTCTAAAGTTAAATGAAAACAAACCTCCATAGTGCCTAGCAAACACCCTTCAGTGCTACCATTTAACCGCTTCCCGACTGCCCACCGTGGACTGACGGCAGGAGCATGGCACCGCTGCGCGAATCGCGGCCACCGACTGACGGCAGGCACAGGAGCGTGTATTGTGGGCGTGCGCACAGCTGGAGCCACCCTCGCACGCTCACTGGCTAGTGGAGGAGCCAATCAGCTGGTGAGGCAGACTCAATGTCGGCCGGCCACCCGCGATCGCTACTCCGCAGTGACAGAACGGGGATTTGTGAACGTAAACAATGTAAACAACCCCGTTCTTACAGGGGAGAGGAGAGTGATTGTATGTTCCCTATATAAAGGAGCAGTGATCTCTCTCCTCCCCCAGTCATCCCAGCCCCCACACGGTTAGAACACACTGCAGGGAACATATTTAACCCTTTGATCACCCCCTAGTGTTAACCCCTTCCCTGCCAGTGACATTTATACAGTAATCAGTGGCTATTTATAGCACTGATCGCTGTATAAATGTCAGTGGTCCCAAAAAAGTGTCAAAAGTGTTCAATATGTCCGATGCAATATCGCAGTTTGCCGCCATTACTAGTAAAAAAAAAAAAAAAGAAGAAAAACATCATAAATCAATTCTCATAGTTTGTAGACGCTATAACTTTTGCACAAACCAATCAATATACCTTTATTGGGATTTTTTTTTACCAAAAATATGTAGAAGAATATATATCGGCCTAAACTGTTGAATAAATTTGTTTTTTTATATTTTTTTTGTATATTTATTAAAGCAAAAAGTAAAAAAAAATTGTGTTTTTTCAAAATTGTCGCTCTTTTTTTGTTTATAGCGCAAAAAAGAAAAACCGCAGGTGATCAAATACCACCAAAAGAAAGCTCTATTTGTGGGAAAAAGGGACATAAATTTTGATTGGGTACAACGTTGCACGAACGCGCAATTGTCAGTTAAAGCAACGCAGCGTCGTATCACAAAAAGTGTTCTGGTCAGGAAGGGGTAAATCCTTCCGGCGCTGAAGTGATTAATGCAACTATCCATCTTCTCAATTCATACTGCTGTCTCATTGCAAATTCCTTCAGAGGCCGGAAATCAAACTTCCTTGTGCTCCTACACTACAGTACTAATAACCTGAATGAGCAATTATCTGGTCAAATAGCTGTAACTTGGCTGGCATTAGTGTGGGCTGCAGAAGAAATAAAGCCAGCAGACAGGAGCTCTAACAATATATCATGGTATCATAGGTTACCTCCTAGTCACCATAGAATTAAGTTGTATTACATTTAGAAGTTCACTTTAACTGCAGTAAGGTTTGGGGATCTGTTTATGATGTCCGGCAGGACAGCCTGTATCCCTGTGTAAGTCAAACGTGGAGCTTATATAGAACTGGGTACTATTTCCCCATCCTTGTGTGGCAATACAGGGTAATTGCTGAACAAGATGGGTGTCACATGATCTATTCCCCACCCTGTGACTGGACCGTGAAAGGAGAACCAGCAGACTAACAATTTAATCTGACACTTTTTTCATATCAGTATGTTTCTTGTACTGCAGCACAACCAATCGGTTTATTTTGCTGCTTCACCCTGCCCCAAGCTGAGCTCTGTTGTACAGGAACTGCAGGAGGCTACTACCAAGTCAAACTCAGATATCTACTGTAGCCCCCTTGTCCTAAACAGGGGCTACTATGTCAATGTCATTTTTGGCTGTGCTGTTGTTAGCTCAGACTGATTGGATAGTTTTCACCTGTTTTTTTTCCCCCCGCGCTTAAGTTGGCCTGTGATTTCTCACTGCCACTGGTATCACTGGTCATGGTATGAGATTTCAGAAGCAAAACTAAGTTAGAAATATTTATATTTTCTTCAGCCAATCCAGTAGGAAGTTTAGGCCACTGATGCATGCTGGGGACATATATAAATATTTGGGACAAGCCACGCGCTCACTCTCTTTCCCTGGGCAGAGGCCTAGGGAGGTACTGCTGGACAGAGCTCTGCTATTAGGTCTAATAGCCTGGTTTGGAGCCTAACATGTGCCTGGTCTGGTGGAAGCTGGGCCAAATAGGAGACCCAGGGGAGGCCCCTTGCTGGAGAGATCCAGGAAGAAGGTTGGTTTCTGAGAAGGGCCTGGTGACTCACTTGGAGGACGCACTGAAATTTGGGAACATGCTTACAGCGTTTCTGGGTCAGCTTAAAGGTTCTATCACTGTGAAGCTGGACATTAATCTGGATCTGGAAAGTCTGTAAGTGATCTGCTACAGTATCTGGGGCCACTAACTGTTCTGCAATAAAAATGTAAAAATACAAAAGTGACCAGTGCCCATTATCCTTTCTTGGTCTCCCTATATTAGCCATGGACTCAGCCCTGGGGTGAAATGCTAGCCCGCCCTTTCCTCTGGAGGTGCTATTGTGCCCTTGGGGTGTCAGAGGGGTGCTACACTACACTTCTTGGGTTCAAGACAATACATTTAATAATGTATTTATGATTACAGGGCTGCATTAAGTTGTGTATTTTACATCTGCCTGGAGTTCAGCTTTAAATTATTTTAGTTGTTTATTAAATAAAATCTAACTTTTTGAAGTAGCACTAGTTTTGCAACATCAACATTGTCTGGAAAGTTCAGTTTCCTAAATTCCCCTACTTCATGTAAAAATGAAAGCAGAACTTGCAGTAAAGTGTAAGGTCCACTTATTAGATCAGGGCACCTCCATGTTAAAATCGCTGGGTAACATTTGCTAAAAAATGTTAATGTAAGAAAAAAAAAAAAAAAAATATATATATATATATATATATATATATATATTTATATTATATTTTATATTTACCTTATCGCCATCTTTCATTCCTTGTGCATTGACAAGGGTGATGTCACACTCCTTCCAGTGAGATCCTGGGAACAATGACAATTTCAAATCTCATGAGGCTTTTTTTTCAAGATTTTGGCATTTATCATTCCCTATGAACCTCATGAAAAGCATAGTGATGCCACTATTTGCAATGCAAAGATTGGGGTTAGGTAGGTACTTTTTATTTTTGAGGATTGTACATTATACCGTATTGATGATTGCACATTTTTCAAACGGGGACCCAGATTTAATAAGCAGACTTTGCATTTCTTAGCTATTAGCATGTGATTTTGAGTACTGATCTTTGATCGTGCATCCAGGCTCTATAAAAATGTCTGCTAGTGAAATAATCACTGTACTATTGCCTGCTTCTTTCAGGATTATGTTCCTTGCTTCTGTATTCTTTTTCCTTGTATATCTCTTGCAGTATTATGTTTCCCTGCCTCCGCCTTACTTATTGCCTAATCTCATGTTCTAGAATACTTCTGCTTCCTACCGTAAAATATTGGAGCACAGATATTATTCATTTTCACTGCCTGTACAGCTGTGAAACTCCAAGTGTGCATACCAAGCCAAGGAAATTATATATGGAAAAATACAGCTGCCACAATACCTCATATGTAAAAGACAAAATCGGTTTATACCGTAGACTTCTTAAAACACGAAAAAAGGGTGCTTTTTCCTAATCTTTTCAGAAGGTCAGCCCTGCAGCCTGCAATAAATCAGAGGTGTTATTATCTGAGCCTTTGCAAAGAAAAAAAACACTCTGGGAATAGATTTTATAAGATATGCCTTTCCTCCTTCATGGCATTTAAGGTGACCAGATTTGGAAAATTCATAACTTGTGTAAAAAGCTCTTCTAAAAGAGATTATTGTAGCGTGGATCCATCATACCCCTAGGGCCAAGATATGGATGACTTCGCACAGAAGCTAGGCTGTTTATAGGGAATTTGACATATCCTGCATACTCTAAGTGGAACATGAAAGACAAGTATTTGTGCGTGCATACGTAATTGTACAAAATATGACCAAATGAATTGAAAGTAATAAGAGTTCCTATAGCCAGTGGCTCCCCTAGAATTCTAATTCCATGGTTCCAAATGTAATATGAGTTTCGGTTTAACTGCTTTATCGCTTTACACATAATAAATGACTCCATCTGACCTTGTAACATCTATTTAAAGTAAACATCTGGAGTCTGTTTAAAGCAGTGGTTCTCAACTTCTGTCCTTGGGACCCACTAATAGGCCAGGTTAACTCAAATACATCACAGGTGATGTCATTTGCTGTTCAATGATTGCAGTATTCTAGTCTGCATCTCCCCAAGGTAATACTTAAAATCTGGCCTGTTGGTGGGTCCTGAGGACAGGAGTTGAGAACCACTGGTTTAAAGGAACCCTGTCACAATAGAAACATTACCACATTAATTTGCCAACAATGTATTTGAGTGACATTTACTATGCTTCTGCTTTGTGCATCGCTGGACTTTTTTTATGTAGTCATGGCCCCGACCTCTGAAGAAGGGATGGTGCACTTCAGGGTCAGGGAGAGCTGACATCCATCCTTTACAGAATGGGTTACTAGGCATAGCGGGTGTGGTGCAATGTAGAAATAAAGTTGGGCGCCAGACACTTTGAGAATGATGAAAGAGATTTATTTTTCTCTTTATGAACTGGGGAGAGAGGGTTAGGGCCAGGACACCCTTTGAACTAGTGTAACAGCACTTTTTCAAACAGAATGATATAACAGCTTCACAGTTCAAAACCTTGGTGTTAAAGAGTGACTCTGGAGCAATATCCTTAGTTGATGTAACTTGTACTTGACTTCAACTCAAATCTAACACAAACAACTGGTATCCCTGTTGTGCAGAACTGGCCTCCATTTCGCAGCCTCCCGCTGCAGCTTCAATTCCCCACTGCCACTGTGCTCCACACAGCCAACCGCTGTGTCTTCTGAACTTCACCCACGCTATCCTGCTGGGCCTTTTCCTCAACAAACTCAGCTCACCTGCCAAGCCTTCTTGCAAGCATCACCCCTTTAGCTTGCTGGGTCCCTAGCTTGACTTCCATTGAAATTTTCCACCTCCTCAACATCCCTGGATAGAGAAAAGGGTTGCTCTGGTACTCCCTCTCTCTCTACTCTGTCCTCCAGACTGTAAAAGAGAAGTGTTGGCCTTGGCTTACAACTTGCCGCTGGCGACAGGAATAACAGTCCTTTTCTGACTGGTGACTGTGTCCTTTCACCTCTGGCAAAGAGGGGTTCTCCGGCCAGCAGAACCCGCAGGATTCAGTTAGGCTCAGTCTGCATAACTCCCAGGAACTCCCGGATAGGCCTGGGGCTTCTGGCCTAGCAGCTGGGAGTTTTTAAACACATGTCCACCCAGACGGCCATCCAGGTGGCACAGAACCTGGATCACCTGACCTCTATCCAATAAATAGGTCCTCCCAGCAGGCCATGGGGCTGAAGAAAACCCCTGCTCATTGGCCAAAACAACTTATCCACTTACATTCCAGGTTTATTTGCACCTTGTCAATATAGTGCCAGGAATGACAATGCCACCCAGTGGCAGAGAAGAGATATGCATCAACCTGGACCTGGAGAGGAAATCAGTATCCTACAATAATTCAGCCAGGTTAGTTACCACCTAGCAAAACTAAATTTATCAACATCCTGACTTAACCCAGGGTGCTACATTTACATAAAGCATCTTGGGGGTCACAGTTTTATTTCTGTGGCCAAAGCATGTAAGTTGTTCATAAATTACCAGTGCACGTGTATATTATTTAGTTTGGGAATGTAAAGATCGGGGGATTTTAGCTCCACAGGACCCAGTGCAAAGCCAGTAAACTTAAAACAAAGAGGCTTTTATTTTCAACAGGGAATACATGTAAGGCTTCCAGCAGCACACAGAAATTGAAATACAAAAGAAAGCCTGCTTGTTTTCAGCACAAGGTGAACGTAAAAGTAAAAAGGCACATACAGTTCACGGATGGGTCTTCATCCCAAGATTTAGCACAATCCTCGTTGGCTATTTTAGCGGTCTTTAGCTCACTTCTCATAAGCCCCAGCCCTTAGAGTTTCCACCCCTTGTGTCAGGAGTATACAACATCCCCAGATAGGGGTATACAGAGTCACCAGATAGCAGTATACACTTACAGAGCACCAGATAGCGGTATACAGAGTCACCATATAGCAGTATACAGAGCCCCAGATAGCAGCATACAGAGCCCCAGATAGCAGTATGCAGAGTCACCATATAGCAGTATACAGTGTCACTATATAGCAGTATGCAGAGTCACCAGATAGGGGTATACAGAGTCACCATATAGCAGTATACAGAGCCCCAGATAGCAGTATGCAGAGCCCCAGACAGCAGTATATATAGCACCAGATAGGGTATACAGTCACCATATAGCAGTATACAGAGCCCCAGATAGCAGTATACATAGCACCAGATAGGGTATACAGTCACCAGATAGGGGTATACAGAGCCCCAGATAGGGTATACAGACTCCCAGATAGGGTATACAGTCACCAGATAGGGTATACAGAGTCCCAGATAGGGGTTATACAGAGTCCCAGATAGGGGTATACAGAGTCCCAGATAGGGTATACAGAGTCCCAGATTGGAGTATACAGTCCCCAGATGGGGTATACAGAGTCCCAGAAAGGGTATACAGAGTCCCAGATTGGGTATACAGTCTCCAGATAGGGATATACAGAGTCCCAGATAGGGTATACAGAGTCCAAGATAGGGGTATACAGTCACCAGATAGGGTATACAGAGTCCCAGATAGGGTATACAGTCACCAGATAGGGTATACAGAGTCCCAGATAGGGTATACAGAGCCCCAGATAGGGTATACAGAGTTCCAGATAGGGTATACAGTAACCAGATAGGGTATACAGAGTCCCAGATAGGGTATACAGTCACCAGATAGGGTATACAGAGTCCCAGATAGGGTATACAGAGTCCCAGATAGGGGTGTACAGTCACCAGATAGGATATACAGAGTCCCAGATAGGGTATACAGAGTCCCAGATTAGGTATACAGTCCCCAGATAGGGTATACATAGTTCCAGATAGTGTATACAGAGTCCCAGATAGGGTATACAGTCACCAGATAGGGTATACAATCACCAGATAGGGTATACCCTACTATTAACCTATATTGGTAGAACCAAAAGACAGTTAAAAGTTAGAGTGGTAGAACATTTAGCCAACATTAGGAGGGGGTACAAGGAACATAGTGTGTCCCTCCATTTCCGAATTAAACATAATAGCAATCCAGCTTTGCTACAATTTTGTGGAATTGACGTAGTGTATCCATCCTGGAGGGGGTCTAATTGTGTGAGACAATTGTCTCAACGTGAAATGAAATGGATCTTTTTAACGAAGAGCCTGACCCCTAGAGGAATGAATGTAGAATTGGATGTTAATTCTTTTATTAATGACTCCTGAATCCAATCTGAACCTCTGGTGGGATTTGTAGGAGGATATGTTTAATGATGGGGATGAGATGAGTGGTCATTATCCCAATTAGAGATTATTATTTCATCCTAATATATTTGGGTTTATCTGCGAACAATGTCAGGATTACCGCCAGGTTTTAATATGATTGGATATAACGGTTAACCCGTACAAACTGAGGGTTGTATGGAGTGGGTGAACTACTCCCTTCAATATCCAATCATATAGGAGATATACATATATAGAAGATACATGCAAGTATGGGAGCGGGGATATAGGATTTACACTTTACTGCCCGCTAGCTATAATTCATATCTATATCAGTGATTCTGGGTCACGACAATTATTATTATATATGGGTTTTGATACCTGACGTCTTAGATGTATCTGTGATGACTGAATTTGTGATACGAAGTATGGGTGAGGAGTTACTAGGTGATTTACCATCTGGGAGAGTGTAGGGTTAATATGGGCTGCTGGAGTATCCGCAGGACATTGCGGCTATTGTGGCTGCTATAGTGGCCTGCCATAGTGTTCGGCTTTTGTGGCTACTGCAGTATCCGTAAGTGTATTGCGGCTATTGTAGCTATTACAGAGTCTGTGACAGGTGGCGGCTCATTTTAAATACTGTGACATTTGAATTTTAGTTATGAATTTTTGGTTTTAATCATGAAATTGTGATTATATTGATTGAAGTTATAGCTATGTTGGAGGGTGAAGTGCCGGAAGGAAGGTACCTGTGAAGTATGGAGACACCGGAGGTGTCTCAACCTCTTCACCTGTGCAAATCAGATGGGGGAGGGTACTTAAATCAATTGTTGCCGTCCGTGTGGAGTGTCACAACAGAAGTCCATAGACGAAACGCGTCTGACATAACCACACGGCAACTGTTTATGAGATAGCAGAGACGGCTGCATCTATCCTGCTGGTCGGGGGGAGCAGCGGTCGGAGTGAAGAGGGGAAGTGACTTGATGCCATCGGATCTCTGGCACTACACTGAGCCACTGCGTTTTTTACTATTTTATTTGTGAGTACCGTAATATAGGGGCTTGTCATGTATGGGCAATAAAATGTGTGTTTTTAAATGATAACGCACTATGTGGAGCCTTTTTTGTCTTTCCCGTATTAATCTGAACGGAGTGTCCAAGAAGCAGCATTGAGAGACCACATCGACCGACAAGATCAGGAGAGTGTGAGGGGGAAGGAACGTTTGAATTGACTACACCATCACGGCATCGCTAATAGAAGGGATCGGGAGTTTTTTAGCGTTATTGTGATCTGACACGTGATATTGCCAAACACGAGAGTGTGAGGCAAATAAATCCGGTGAGTGCGTTTCCTGGTGGGCGATAGCGAGGATCTTATGATGTATGTTGTTTGCTGATATGGAGAATCGTTGGGAGCTGTATATGCGATCTTAAGGATTCTGTATACACATATTTCAAAACGAACATTGGAACTGTTATTGAGCACTACAAGATGTTACAAATATAGTGGACAATTTAGTGATATCACTTGTTATAAGGGTATACAGAATGATAGGAAGCCCGCAGTATGATCGGGCTGTCACGGCACACGAGCATGCGCACTGGCGCATCTAGGCGCGCACCCGTCATTAACACTGGCGCCAGACAGGCTATTTAAACTGAGCTGCTGCACTAACACATTGCTGTTTGGTCTGCAGCTTAACTGACTCTTGAACCCTGCTATCTTGCCATCTGTGACCTTGACTCAGCTTGCTCTTCACCAGTATCTGATCTCTGCCCGCCCTGACCTCAGCTTGCCTTTTGACATTCCTTTTGCCTACTCCTTCTGCCTGCTGATCTGCCTGAACTTTTCTGACCTGGCCTGCCTGATCCTGCTCTGCTGTCCAGCCAGTTTGTTCCAGCATCCTGCTCTGCTGTCCAGCCAGTCTTTTCCAGCATCCTGCTCTGCTTTCCAGCCAGTCTGTTCCAGCATACGGCTCTGCTGTCCAGCCAGTCTGTTCCAGCATCCTGCTCTGCTGTCCAGCCAGTCTGTTCCAGCATCCTGCTCTGCTGTCCAGCCAGTCTGTTCCAGCATCTTGCTCTGCTGTCAAGCCGGTCTGCTACAGCAGGGTTTCTCAACCCGTGGTACGCGTACCCCTTGGGGTACGTGTACCACGGGCAGGGGGTACGCCGCACAGAGCTGAGTGAGACTTCACTCTCGCTTCTGCTGCGGCTGCCTCCTTCACAGTCCGGATCGCCGCTGCCACCCGGAGACTGACAGTCTCTGGGCGGCTTAGCGGCATGTGTGTGAGAGGAGGAGGGGGCGAGCGGCGTGCTGGCATAATGCGGCTGAAGAGCCCTGCCTCCAGGACCCTCCGCCTTTCTCAAATCCCCCCGATTTGAGAAAGGCGGAGGGTCCTGGAGGCAGGGCTC
>BLSH010335091.1:463851-480816 GCA_018402905.1 Glandirana rugosa
CTTATGGGACAGACCACTGACACATGGTATACAGAGTCCCAGATAGGGTATACAGAGTCCCAGATAGGGTACACAGTCACCAGACAGGGTATTCAGAGTCCCAGATAGGGATATACAGAGTCCCAGATAGGGTATACAGTCATCAGATAGGGGTATACAGAGTCCCAGATAGGGGTATACAGTCACCAGATAGGGTATACAGAGTCCCAGATAGGGTATACAGAGTCCCAGATAGGGGTATACAGTCACCAGGCAGGGTCTACAGGGTCCCAGATAGGGTATACAGAGTCCCAGATAGGGTATACAGTCACCAGATAGGGTATACAGAGTCCCAGATAGGGTATACAGAGTCCCAGATAGGGTAAACAGTCACCAGATAGGGGTATACAGAGTTCCAGATAGGGCATACAGAGTCCCAGATAGGGGTATACAGTCACCAGGCAGGGTCTACAGGGTCCCAGATAGGGTATACAGTCACCAGATAGGGTATACAGTCACCAGATAGGGTATACAGAGCCCCAGATAGGGTATACAGAGTCCCAGATGGGGGTATACAGAGTCCCAGATAGGGTATACAGTCACCAGATAGGGGTATACAGTGTCGCAGGTAGGGTATACAGAGTCCCAGATAGGGGTATACAGTCACCAGATAGGATATACAGAGTACCAGATAGGGTATACAGTCACCAGTTAGGGGTATACAGAGTCCCAGATAGGGTATACAGAGTCCCAGATAGGTGTATACAGTCACCAGACAGGGTATAGAGTCCCAGATAGGGTATACAGTGTCCCAGATAGGGTATACAGAGCCCCATATAGGGTATACAGAGTCCCAGATAGGGTATACAGGTGCCAGCTAGGGTATACAGTGACCAGATAGGGGTATACAGAGTTCCAGATAGGGCATACAGAGTCCCAGATAGGTGTATACAGTCACCAGACAGGGTATACAGAGTCCCAGATAGGGTATACAGAGTCCCAGATAGGGTATACAGAGTGCCAGATAGGGTATACAGTCACCAGATAGGGATACACAGAGTTCCTGATATGGCACATAGAGTCCCAGATAGGGGTATACAGTCACCAGACAGGGTCTACAGGGTCCCAGATAGGGTATACAGCTAATCCTTGTTGGCCATTTTAGCGGCCTTCAGCACACTCGCAGCTCTCCAAAATCCAGGTGTCTCCATACAACTCCTCCTCACCACCCCACCTAACAGTACTTCCTGTCTTTAAGAGCTGCTTCCTGAAGGCTCTTAACTCTGTGTGTGCTGGAGTCCCTTTAGTCAGGAGTGGAGGCCCCTTCCCACCTGAATATCACTTCAAGGCCTCTGAAATTCCAGGTCCCAAGTAGCTCTCTACTAACACGGAGAGAACTGCGTGTCAGTACCACAACATTGAATTCCTGAAGGGAAAAGAACCATCTTGTCACCCTGGCATTGGTGTGCTTGTTTTGTCTCATCCAGGTCAATGGGGCATGGTCTGACACCAGCAGAAACCTCCTATCTAAGAGGAAATATCGCAGAGAGTCCAGAGCCCACTTGATGGCGAGTCACTCCCGCTCCACCACAGCATAGTTTTTCTCCGCCGACTACGGGGTGCTCTTCCCCATTGACCAATTGAGACAACACTGCTCCAAAGCCTTCACTTGAGGCATCTGTCTGCACCACAAACTCCTTAGAAAAATCAGGAGCCACAAGCACCGGATGCTGGCACAATGCCACCTTAAGTTTCTGAAAGGCTTCTTCAGCATCCGTATTCCATTTTATCATTACTGACTTCCTGCCTTTTGTTAAGTCAGTAAATGGTGCAGCGATGGTGGCAAAGTTGGGGACGAACCTTCGGTAGTAGCCAACTATTCCCAGATATGCTCTGACCTGTTTATTTTGGTTAGGGGATGGGGCCAGTTCTGTATGGCTTCTACCTTATTAAACTGAGGCTTCACTAGCCCCCTACCCACAATGTATCCTAGATACTTGGGCTACTCCATCCCAACCGCACACTTCTCAGGATTTATTGTGAACCCTGCTTTCTTCAAAGAGTCTATGATTGCCTGAACCCGGGGAAGATGGGACTCCCAATCGGTATTGAAAATGACAATGTCATCCAGGTAGACCGAAGTGTATTGTCGATGGGGGCATAAGATTTTGTCCATTGACCTTTGGAATGTGGCTGGGGCAGAGTGTAAGCCGAATGGCATCCTTTTATACTGGAAGTGGCCTTCCGGAGTGGAAAAAACTGTTTTCTTCCTGGTTTCCTTGGTGAGGGGAATCTGCCAGTACTCTTTCGTGAGGTCCAATGTGGTGATGTACCGGGCGGGACCCAACCTCTCAATTAATTTGTCTACCGGATAGGCATTACATTATGAAACTTCATTAAGTTTCCTAAAGTCATTGTAAAAGCACAGGGTGCCATTGGGTTTTGGTACCAAAACGATTGGACTCGACCACTCACTCTGCGACTCTTCAATGACAACAAGTTCAAGCATTCTTTTTACTTCCTCGGACACTGCCTTCCTATGTGCTTCTGGGATGCGGTATGGCTTTAAATGAATCTTGACATTGGGCTCTGTTATAATGTCATGCTCAATGACATTGGTGAGACCAGGCAACCCTGAAAACATTTCCCTGTTTCTTTGCAGAAACTCTTTTGCTTGTTGGGTTTGTGGTTTGGACAGGGTAGTAGCAACTTGCACCAGGTCAACTCCTGCAGAGTCCCCTGCATTGACACCTACCACAGCGGATACCTGTTCTTGGTCTCTCCAGTGTTCTAACAATTAGATAATGGTAATTTTGATACGGTTTCCTCTTCCCAGGTTGGTGTACCCTATAGTTCACATCCCCAAATTTTTCCACCACCTCAAATGGACCCTGCCACTTGGCCAAAAATTTGCTCTCTACCGTGGGGATCAGAACAGCTACCCGGTCTCCTACTTGAAACTGTCGTACTTTAGTGACACTCTCCTTTGTCCATCCTGAGCCTTCTGGAGATGCTCCCTCACTAATGGCATCACCCTAGCCACCTTCTCTCGCATTTGGGAGATATGTTCTACCAGGGTTTTGTGCGGCGAGAACTCGCTTTCTCATGTTTACTTTACCAGATCTATCAATCCACAGGGACTTTGCCCGTATACCAGTTCAAAGGGCGAGAAGCCCATGGATGCTTGTGGAACCTCCCAGATGGCAAATATGATGATTTTAGAACAGTAATATGGCTCTATGCGGCTGAAATAGGCTTTTCCCACACACTTTGAAGATGATTTTAGAACAGTAATATGGCTCTATGCGGCTGAAATAGGCTTTTCCCACACACTTTGAAGATGATTTTAGAACAGTAATCTTTCCCTTAAAGCAACAGCTGGAACCTTTCCCTTTACAGCTTGATGATGATTTTAGAACACTAATCTTTCCCTTAATGCAACAGCTGGAACCTTTCCCTGTACAACTTGATGATTTTAGAAGAATAATCTTTCCCTTAAAGCAGGGGTCCTCAAACTATGGCCCTCCAGTTGTTCAGAAACTACAATTCCCATCATGCCTAGTCATGTCTGAGAATGTCAGAGTTTTACAATGCCTCATGGGATGTGTAGTTCCGCAACAGCTGGAGGGCCATCGTTTGAGGATCCCTGCCTTAAAGCAACAGACTCTACCTAGTCCAGTCAGATCGTTCTGTGCAGCAGGATGAGGTGTGCAATCTGTTCCTCAAAGCAGCAGTACTAGTATCTCTCCCTATTCCACAATCAGATCGTTCAGTAATGCAGGATGAGATGTTATGCAATCTGTCCCTCACAGAGCCAGCAGCATCCTCTCCCTAAACTATCCTGAGAGCATATGACATGCAGCACAGTGACTCCAGCCCCATATAGAGGCTGGGTCACATGTTGCACAGCCATGCCATTAGTAGGCATGGCTGTAATGGCTTCTAGGGAAAACCAGTGAAACACTTGTTGATTGGCTGCCCTTGGCAGCTTTTCAACACGTGGAATAAAATACCAGAACCCCGGACCCAAACTTTTTTTGAAAAGTCCGGGTTCGGGTCCGGGTCCCGGACACCCAAAAGTTCGGTATGGACCCGAACTTTACAGTTCGGGTCCGCTCAACTCCAGACAGGGGTACTAGGGGTTTTCTGTAGTGTGTTACTGGAGCGGTTAACTGGCCAGTGGGGCAGGACGCACAGTACCCTTTTACCTCAGCCTTCACCCCTGGCCAGTAAAACCATTCGGTTATCCTGGCTCCTGTTTTTTCAGCCCCCCAGGTGTACCCCCAGTGCATCATTGTGGGTTAAATCAAGGAGCATCCGCTGATATGACTGGGGAACCAGCAACTGTTTTACAGTTTTTCCTTGGCTTTCAGCTACTCTATACAGCAAGTCCCCATTCAATGCGAAATAAGGAATTCTTTGGTCTGCACCGGGCACTTGTGGGACATTAATAACTGATACCTGCTCTTGAGCATTGACGAAAGCGGGGTCTTGTAACTGGGCAGTGTCAAACGCACCCCTGGATATGTCCAGGCCTGGGTGCACAGGCCTAGAGGAAGTCTCCCCTTCATCCTCCTCAATGTAATGGAGAGAGTTCCTCTTCATCCTCCTCCAACATGACCTGTAATGGAGAGACTCTCACCCTCAGAGGTCAACTCGGTTTTGAGACCTGCAACATAAACATTATCACCCATATTACCATTCAGGAAAGCAATTTCAAACTCTACTCACGATGGTATAAAACCCCTGACAAAATAAATAAATATCATACAGACATATCTCCATTATGCTGGAGATGCCACAAATCAATAGGGTCGATCCTTCATGTATGGTGGGAGTGCTCGTTTATCCAACCTTTTTGGAAAGAGGTACACGGACACATAAGCAGAATTACAACCTTTACCTCTGACTACACCCCAGCACAATATCTACTTCACCACCCTTCCATAGCTCAATCGACATACAAAAAGTCCCTTACTCTCCACCTTATAAACGCGGCTAAAATGTGCATACCCAAATGATGGCGAGATAAAGACCCACCGACCGTACGGGAATGGCTAATCAGGGTTAACCGAGTTGCAGAAATGGAAGATTTAGTCCACCAGGTAAGAGAAACACCAGAAAAATTTCATAAAACTTGGATGTGCTGGCTACATTTTGCAAGTACTGCAGAATTCGTCACTCTCCTAAACTCTTAAAGCGGAAGACCCTTTATTCTACACATTTTCAATACCCCTTTAATTTATATGTTTACCATTCACAACATGGCCTGTGCATAGTGTCCAGGGACCTTCCTCCCCCTCCCCCCTTCCCTCCCTCAGACCCATCTGACCCCAGTAAACCCCTCCCACTCCCCCCCTCAGTAACCCCTCAGACCAAAATCCCAGTGTGCATTGCATAACTTGAGAACAAACACTACAAGACGGGCTATAGTAGAAGACAAACCCCTGCGACTTCTATACGGATAGGGAAGACTATACCCAACAAAGACTACCAGACACCCTCCAGCACGGTCACAGCAAGTACCCTTCCAGGGTGGAAGTGCGAAGGGAACAAACACAGAGGAACCGCATGGAATAAAGATTTATAACCCTGGGACCAAAGACAGAATCCTGAAACTTGAGTATTATAATCCTGTTATATAACATCGTGAGTTCGAAGTAGAGAGAAATGTGTTATTTGCAGTGTATATCTTAAGACCGGTTTCATTGCACACAAGCAATTTTTGATTTGTATACCCTCTTTTATATATCTTTCCTTGTATTGCAATGTAAACTGTAAAAACTCAATAAAAATGTTTTTGGAAAAAAAAAAAAAAAACATTATCACCCATATTAACATTTTCTGCATTATCATTATCAGCGTCCGGTATCACCACAATAGTGTGTGTTGTGGGGGGTTTAAGCCCTGACCCCTCAGACTCTGTCCCATCAAGGTCCAGTGTCACCAGTCCTCTTGGCTGTCCTGGAAGTCCACTCTGTACCTGGTTTCATAGCTTAAGAAACAGTGAACAGTCCCGTCCCACGATAATGTCATGTATTAAACTTTTCACCACCCCAACCTCTTGGATCACCAAGGTATGGCCATAAGCAATGGACATCAGGACCAGGGGGTACTCCCTGGTGTCCCCATGGATTCATACTACCCGTAGAGTCTTACCTACCGGGTCGAGTCTTCCAGGATATCCTTCAACCAACTCCAACAGCAGGTCCATGGTTGCCGGGTCTCCGTGGCTTACCCAGTGCTGCAGGTCATCTCGCAGGGACCGTAGATATTGGTCCATCACCACTCGTTCCACCATTTGCAGGCCTGTCAATTTTTCTGGTTGCAGCCATTTTTTGACCAGCTGCACCAGTTCATGTATTTAAGACCCTGGTGGCTGGTCAGGTTGGTACCTGCAGCAGTACACCCTCTGAGCCGGGACCGCTGTGGTCACTCCCAGGCGGGCCAGGATCTCTGCCTTCAGCTGCTCATAGTCGCTGATGTGCTCGGCTGGCAGGTCAAAGTAGGCCTTTTGCGGGTCACTAGTAAGAAAAGGGGAGATATTGCCAGCCCATTGGTCAAGGGACCACCCCTCTCTCTCTCTGCTACCCTCTCAAAGGTAGTGAGAAAGGCCTCTACATCATTGCTGGGTGTCAGTTTTTGAAAGAAATGGCTGACCCTCACGAATATTTGGTTGCCAGGGGCAATGGTCGCTTGCTTCCCTCTCTGAGT
This sequence comes from Glandirana rugosa, assembly GCA_018402905.1. Lineage (NCBI taxonomy): Eukaryota > Metazoa > Chordata > Amphibia > Anura > Ranidae > Glandirana > Glandirana rugosa. Next base: position 470,545 of record BLSH010335091.1, read on the forward strand.
GAGACGCTGCACTGCCTCATGCAAGGCAACTACTTGTGCCTGTGTGGTTTCCTGCTGGGCTGAAAACTGGGCAGCCAGCAAATGGCTACTTTCCTGCTGCGTAGCTATGGCCTGTGCCAGGGCCTGCTGCTACTGAGCCATCGCCTCCTCATGGCGATGTTTCTCCTCCATAAAGGCTTGCTGCTTGGTCATGGTGGCTTGCGCCAGTGCCTTGATGAACTCCTCCTATGTCTTTTCCTGCTGTTTTCAGTGTCTGATTTCACCCAAGACATGCCACAGGTACACTGTCTCTTTAAATGTCAGTTTCAGTTTTAAATGGCTTTTGCGGCGGCAAATGCACTCTGCCAGCATTCAAGACACCAGTTGTAAAGTTCGAAGGATTTTAGCTCCAGAGGACCCAGTGCAAAGCCCGTAAACTTAAAATAAGGAGGCTTTTATTTTCAACAGGAAATCAAATAAGGCTTCCAGCAGCACACAGAAATGAAAATACAATAGAAAGTCTACTTATCTTCAGGACAAACGTAAAAGTAAAAAGGCACATATAGTTTGTGGATGGGTCTTCACCCCAAGATTTAGCACAATCCTTGTTGGCCATTTTAGCGGCCTTCAGCACACTCGCAGCTCTCCAAAATCCAGGTGTCTAAATACAACTCCTCCTCGCCACCCCACCTAACATTACTTCATGTCTTTAAGATCTGCTTCCTGAAGGCTCTTAACTCTGTGCGTGCTGGAGTCCCTGTAGTCAGGAGTGGAGGCCCCTTCCCACCCGAATATCACTTCAGGGCCTCCGAAATTCCGGGTCCCAAATAGCTCTCTACTAACATGGAGAGAACTGCAAGTCAGTCCTCTCCTTAATATGCTATCCCAGGAATTCCTCACCCATCTCAGGTGACCCTCTGAATACATCCACACTTCCCTAAAAGGGACCATAACCCGAATACTGGTGCTGTATAGCATCCGTCCATGACCCAACCTTGGCGTCCTGTACAGGATAGAGCGAGGAAGGATTAGACCCTTAGACAGTTATGTGCCTCCTCACCAGGGAGATTCACTCTACTATTTGTACTGGTGATTGTTGTCACTGTGATTAAACATATGTGGAAATCCCCAGAGCAAGAGGAGAGGGGAAGTTATCCAATGGAGATCCCTGTTCTTGTGATGACTCTATTACTGGGATTCTGTTTACTTTGGAGAGATTTTCTCTCATTTCCTGTTACATCTCCAGGGCAAGACGGGAAGGAAAACGTTTCAGCTGGACACAGGCAGCCAAAAATAATCTACAAGGGTGCTAAATATTGTCCTACTTTATCTAAAAAAAAAACCAAAATAAACAAACAATCTGACTTTAGATACACTAAAGTAAATGTGAACTTAAAAAGTTAAAAACATACTACATTAAAGTTAAAAATGTATGTACTGCGCTCAGGATTTCTTGGGTTCAGTAGCAGGGTTTGCTGCCCCCAGTGGTGACTCCCTAGTAGGGAGTATTAATGTGATATGTTTTGTGGGCTGGGTTGGCGCTTCCCTAAGTAGGCTTATAAATATATTACAATAGACTACTTGTTAAATCATATAAATATAAAGTGCTTGGTGTTAATAAAAATGATAATAATTGGGAATGAGAAACAAGATGTTATTTAAAAAATATATAAAATCAAAAATGTGTATATAAATAAACAAGAAAAATGTAGAGTGCCTTTTTGTGTCCTTATTGATAGTATTATCCTATAAAAGATGTATTGAAATTCCGATTTGGTGTACCCCAGTGCTGTATAAAATAACATATACATATAAATACGTAACCGCTGCTGAAAAAATGTGTCCATAGAGTGAAGTCCATAAACTTTTCTTTGTGAATCACATGTGCTCCCCTATCACCACCCTGCTTACCGGACAGCGCCACCCCACACAGGGGTAAAGCGCAGAGGCGCCTGCCTAGGCAGGTATTTCTGGGGTCCTGTAAGTTGATGCTGCTTCCCGACGGTCCGTCTTGTCTTTCAGGTGTATGGTTGAATCCACAATGTGATTTATCAAAGTCCTCCTTAGGGGGTATTTATACAAGTTGAAAAAAGAAAGGGAATAGCTCCATAGTGTATATCAATAAAAATCAGTATTTATTTTAGAAAATCGATAAACGCAAACGTTCATCCACATCCAATGAATTGCAACAAAGAGCCGCTCACTTTTTACCCAGGTCACTCCCACGCCTCTGCTGGTAAGAGTGTGTCCTTTGACAAAGGCTCATCCACACTTCCTCCGTATGGACTAGCTTTCCAACTGAACAAACGGGCGCGTTTCATCCAATGACGTTTCCTGAGGTGGGCACCTCAGAAGACGTCATTGGACGAAACGCGTCACTGGACACCAGACCAATGCACAGCGTCACTTCCGGTTCGCCGTTTGTTCAGTTGGAATGCTAGTCCATACGGAGGAAGTGTGGATGAGCCTTTGTCAAAGGACACACTCTTACCAGCAGAGGCGTGGGAGTGACCTGGGCAAAAAGTGACCGGCTCTTTGTTGCAATTCATTGGATGTGGATGAACGTTTGTGTTTTTTATCGATTTTCTACAATAAATACTGATTTTTATTGATATACACTAAGGAGCTATTCCCTTTCTTTTTTCAACTTGGATAAATACCCCCTACAGAGGACTTTGATAAATCACATTGTGGATTCAACCATACACCTGAAAGACAAGACGGACCGTCGGGAAGCAGCATCAACTTACAGGACCCCAGAAATACCTGCCTAGACCTCTGCGCGTTACCCCTGTGTGGGGTGGCGCTGTCCGGTAAGCAAGGTGGTGATAGGGGAGCACGTGTGATTCACAAAGAAAAGTTTATGGACTTCACTCTATGGACACTTGTTGATTGTTGATTGTATCAATACCAGTGATTCTCAGTTTTTTCCACACATTTTTTCAGCAGCAGTTACGTATTTATATGTATATGTTATTTTATACAGCACTGGGGTACACCAAATCGGAATTTCAATACATCTTTTATAGGATAATACTATCAATAAGGACACAAAAGGCACTATACATTTTTCTTGTTTATTTATATACACATTTTTGATTTTATATATTTTTTTAATAACATTTTGATTCTCATTCCCAATTATTATCATTTTTATTAACACCAAGCACTTTATATTTATATGATTTAACAAGTAGTCTATTGTAATATATTTATAAGCCTACTTAGGGAAGCGCCAACCCAGCCCACAAAACATACTACATTAAAGAGCACATCAAAAAATGTTTATTGTGTCTAAGCAGTACCCATGTTATCTTTTGTGTTGAATTTCTACTAAAAAAATAACAACATCCTTACATGATGTCTCCAACTTACAAGCCAACCTCAATGCAGTAATTAATTGGGCAACTGTATGGCAAATGAGGTTTAATGTTGATATATGTAAAATTATGCACTTAGGGGCTAGAAACATGCACGCACCTTACATGCTAGGAGGAGAACACCTGGGGGAATCAATGGTGGCGAAGGATCTGGGTGTTCTGGTAAATCATAAGGCTAATAAAAGCATGCAATGCCAAGCTGCAGTTTTCAAAGCGAGCAAAATCCTTTCTTGGTATGGACTGCAGAGAGAGAGATATCATTTTTCCCCTGTACAATTCATCAGTAAGTCCTCATCTGGAATATGCAGTTCAGTTTTGGGCACCATTTCACAAAAAGAATATCGGGGAATTGGAGAAAGTGCAGAGAAGAGCAACCAAACTGATAAGAGGTATGGAGGAGCTCAGCTATGAGGAAGCTGATTAGCTGAATTGAATTTATTCTCTCTTGAGAAAAGGAGATTAAGGGGGATATGATCAACATGTATAAATACATAAGTGGTCCATATAGTGAACTTGATGTTGAGTTATTCACTTTAAAGTCATCACAGAGGACAAGGCGGCACTCTACGTCTGGAGGAAGAGGTTCCATCTCTAAATACAAAAAGGCTTCCTAACAGTAAGAGCTGTGAAAATGTGGAATAGACTCCCTCAAGATGTGGTTCTGGTCAGCTCAGTAGATTGTTTTAAGAAAGGCTTGGATTCTTTACTAGATACACATAATACAACTGAATACTAATATTTATAGGTAAAGTTGATCCAGGAATATTTGATTGCCTCTTGGGGGATCAGGAAGAATTTTTTTCCCTTGCTGGAGCAAATTGGATCATGCTTTATGGGGGGTTGTTTGCCTTCCTCTGGATCAACTGTGGGTATATGATTGTATAAATATTTTCTTTTTCTTCTATTGGTTGAACTAGATGGACTTGTGTCTTTTTTAACCAGACTAACTATGTAATTATACTCAATCTGCTGCTTCTTGAATATCCCCTTCTAGTCATCAGATCACCAGTCATTAGGTGCAGGGGGCAGCTCATTAGAGCACAAGGGGCAGAGGGCAGCTCATGGGCGGGGGGGGGGGCAGAGGGCAGCTTATCAGGAGGTATGGGGGCAGAGGGCAGCTTATCAGGAGGCAGCTCTAACATGAAAAAGCAAAGGACCTGCCTCTACCAAGATGGCTGCCTCCACACAAATACACAGTATGGAACATATAAGGCAAGCCAGAAATGGTAAAAGACCAGCTACAGGGAGCCTACAGGCAATACTGACAATTAGTATCTTGCCCTCTTCTTGTCTTTTTTAGCACAACCTCCATAGTACAGATTACATTTCATGGGAAGCTACACCATATATTATAAGGTTCATCTGAATGTAATTTTATGTAACAAACATTTTATTGGCTTATGTTGAACTGTTAATTAGAGTATTTACAAAGATGTAGATTTTTCCCTTAATACTTCATTGTATGTAAGACTTACAGTCAGCACCTTTCTGAATGACTGTTAAAATGAAATACATTGGCAGGGTAAGCCACCTGAAGAATGTATTGTGTTCAGCTATTCAGAGCAAAACAGTAAGAACAGGAGAAAAATAAAGCAGAATCAGTGGGCTGCATTCAAAGCAAAAACTACAGAAAAGAACCAGCATATAATATAGCTTCCCTCATGTACATATATAATTGACAACTATAGATAGAAACATATTTTTCAAACCACATCACACTTTGAAAATATTACAGTATTTAAATTAACATATGCAATTATACACCATAAAAGAAGACTAGGCCTTCATTTATTTATTTATTTTATTTGATAATCTGAATTTAGTGGTTTATGCATTAAATGAATTATTTGCTATCTTAATTGATGTTTAGCATATACACCGTTACAATTATAATATGTGTTTAATCTATGTTAGACTTTTCTTTTACACAGGTTTGCATTAAACCTATGTTACATAGGTTTGCTAAATGGTAGTTTTAATCCAAGATTACATTTACGCAAAAATGGCATCTGTACATTTTTGTCTAATTTTCCTGTGTGTGAAATTACAGGGTGTGAACCATATAACTCAGTTGTATAAGGCCATTAGAGTCATCCCTTAGTGTTAGCTGGGAAATGTTCCAGTACATGTCTTATTCTTAGAGGAACAGTGAGCAATGTTCTGTGCCATTAACTAACACATTTCAACTCCTGTGAATACTCAAAAATATTCATATATTTTCAGCTGATGCCAATTACACACCGATCTCACACATGGGAATTGGAAGATGCCAGTTTGTGAGAGCCAAGATATAGTACTTACTAAGTTTTGAGTTTACTTAACCACTTTAGCCCCGGAAGGATTTACCCCCTTCCTGACCAGAGCACTTTTTGCGATTCGGCACTGCGTCACTTTAACTGACAATTACGCGGTCGTGCAACGTGGTACCCTAACAAAATTGACGTCCTTTTTTCCCACAAATAGAGCTTTATTTTGGTGGTATTTGATCACCTCTGCGGTTTTTGTTTTTTGCACTAAACAAATAAAGAGTGACGCTTTTGAAAAAAGAACATTTTTTTTATTTTTTGCTATAATAAATATCCCCGAAAAAAATATAAAAAAAAACAATTATTCATCAGTTTAGGCCAATATATATACTACATATTTTTGGTAAAAAAAAAAATAAAAAATCGCAGTCAGCGTATATTGATTGGTTTACACAAAAGTTATTTCATCTACAAACTATGGGAATTGATATGGCGTTTTTATTATTATTTTTTTTACTAGTAATGGTAGCGATCTGCGATTTTTATGGGGACTACAATATTGCAGTGGACATGTCAGACATGTTTGACACTTGTTTGGGACCACTGACATTTATACAGCGATCAGTGCTAAAAATAGCCACTGATTACTGTATAAATGTCACTGGCAGGGAAGAGGTTAACACTAAGCGGGCGATCAAGGGGTTAAGTGTGTTCCCTCATTGTGTTCTAACTGTGTGGGGGCTGGGCTGGCAGGGACATAACAGATTTAACTGATCCCAATGACAGGGATCAGTAGATTTGTCATATCCTCCCTCACAGAATGGGAAACCACCGTGTTTACATTGGCGGTTCCCCATTCTGCCTCTGTATTAGGTGATCGCGGATCTCTGGGGGATATCGAGTCCGCCCGACTCACGGGAACGCCCACGCAGCGCGCGGTGGCTGTGAGTGCGTGTGGGGAACGCGCAAAGGGGCGGACGTTCATGGATGTCTCCCCAACAATTCAGGTCCGTGCTGTAGCCGTCTTTCGGCTATAGCGTGGATCTGTGGTGGTTAAACATGTTGAAATGCTAATTTCATAACTGGTAGCAAATGCATGCTAAGTTGGTAGGAACTCAGTCTATTAAAACCTCTACTAAAGATAGGCATAGTATTAGGGGGGAAGACATGAATCCTACTTCACTTCTTCCTAATGGTCCAGCTTTAGTCCCTGGCTTCAAAATCAGTCTGCATGGACTGCAAAGTGATAACAGCACATTAGTCATTGGTTTTCTCTTATACATCTGTATATCTTCACAATCTGCATATGTGCACAGTGGTCAGTGGCAACATCATGACTACCACCACCATTCTGCACTTGGGAGATTCTACCCAAGCTCTCTAATAAAACCTATGTTTTTAATGTAACCTCTTTCTGCACTATACTCACCTATGCTTTCCTCACCAGGATGCCTGCTGCATCTTATTTAAAAAAAGGTATTTGAACAATGACCAGCAGACTTTGAAGGACCAAAGGACTCCCCTCACTACAAAAGTAGTCAGAGCAGCCCTTTCGTCACAGTACCCTGCTATGTTATATAAAAAAAAAAATCAAGTGAAAAACAGCATGTACCAAAATCTTTCACATTCACAGCACTCCCTATCTAAATAAAAGTTATACATATACTGCTTAGACCTATTATCCCTGATTAAAACTGCCCTGCTGCTGGCCAATTTTACACATAGCTAACAACTGTAGGCTAACACTCAATTGTGTACCTTGTATCTCTTTGTTGCTAGTCGAGCATATTACAGATGTTTTGCTTACCTGCTTAGTAAAGGTGTCCTGTAATTCTTACTAAGAGATTGGTCAGCAGCAAGACAATTTTGCATCATCAAGAACAGGGACAACCTCATTGAATATTTGGCCTATTGCCATCTGCCTATTACTGGCTAATGAAAGAGCATGTTGCAGCTGAAACTACCTGGAAAAAAAATATTTTTTTTGTGAATAAGGTTTTCCCTAAAGGTCCTTTTTTTCCCATGGCAGTGCTTAATTTCTCATGGCTTATTTTACAATACCTTGCCAATAGTCCCAAAAATAGCCGGAATTTACCAACAAGATTTTTCTCCTATAGTGGGATCAGTGGGAATATCTTCTAAGTTCCAATTCTCAGAATTGTACACAGGATTAACTGAACCTCCAGTGAATCAAACTATGTTTGAGCATAGAGTATGTTGAGACATTTTGTACTAAAGTGGCCAAAGAGAACTTTGCTTACACTCTATATTATGCTACACCAGAGAGGTCAGCGATCCCTGTCTGTAATGGACAGTTCACCGAGGCCTGGCCAGAATCAGAGCCAGGTTTCACCATGTACTGGCTAGGCCTAAGAAGTGTTGTGCAGGATAGAGGAAGAAGTGTTATCTGCGAGCAAGATTGTGCTGGAGGAGGAAAGAAGTTTATATACAGGAGTGTATATAGATGATCCCATTGAAGAACTGTTTGATCCGCTGGGCATCCCATAAACATCCTATACCCCATCCAAGTTAAATCCCCTAATAAAAAAAAAAAAAAAACACAAGTATCGGCCTGTTCTTCCTGACTCTGGATGTGTGGAAAAGAGTGACTGAGGGCAGTGTGACAGGTGAACCACTACTTCCAGCAACCCCTACGGGGGCATGGCTACATATATATACAATAAGTTATGTTTTTTCTTATGTTATGTTATGGCTGTGGCTTGGTTTCTGGCTCCATCCTGGCTGGGGGCTGCGGCGCGCACTTTCCAGGAGGGGGTGGGTGCGCTGTCACTGCGCGTCAACATCACGCCATGCTTTCCATTTGTGCGGCGTCCTTGTGACGCTGCAGTATGGGGAGGGTATACCATGCTCATCGGCAACATGGGGGTTGGTATCATCTCCTATGATGCGTCACCGCGCTGATGGTAGGCACCTCCCCCTCTATTTGCTGGTGCGTGTGGCGGTGGCGCCTATATATGGGCGCCATCCTTTGGGCGGGGTGACCACCGGGACTTGCAGCACTGGCCTCACCTCATCGGCAACCAGCTTCATTATCCAGCACAGGTGCCCTTGTCCTCTCACAGCACCAATATCATGTCTCCTCACGGCTCCACACCTCCTCCTCCCGCCACCATTTGGTAGCCCTCACACCTTGTTTGTCATCCCACAGCCCTTCACATGCATCAGCTTTCTCTCACACACTTCCAATCCTTGTTCATTTTCCTCACAGATGAATTACCACCAGCCAATTCACCCTGGTTTGCCCTCCGGTCCAGGTGCTCGATCCCGCTCTGGTGGCTGCCTGTGTTGGGCGCCATCGACCCACCCGCCAGCACAGCTCTCAGCCATGATGGTTCCCAAGTGACCTGCTACCTCCGGTTCCCCTTTGTTGGTATACAAGCCGTGTATCTCCCATGTTGGTCTGTGTGGGGGCTGCCTGCGGGTGTTGCAGACCTCACCATCTTGCATGTGGACAACAATTAGCTCATACTTTCACTAACACGCTTGCTCCTGATGAGTGGCCCTCCCAGCCACGAAATGCGTTGAGATACCATTGCCGTGCTTCTGCTACCAACCTGTGTCTGACGACTCAAAACTATTTTTACGGCCATACCTAGGGACAATATCCCAGGAAATATAGGTCTTGGGCCATGCAGTCTATACTGTGCAAATCAACCATTGTATGTATACCTAATATGAACTTGATGGATGGGGAATGTTGTTATGCATTGATAGATGGGGAATGTTGTTATGCATTGTTGTATGATATCCATACTGTTTACCATATTTTACCTATTTGGATCACCTATGTGACCATATGTGTATTATTTGTTTTTATGCATCAAAAAATTAACAAATGTGTCCTACTATTTTCTTATGTTATCCATCAATGCTATATTACAACAAACCACATGCTTCATTTAAAGTTGAGCCTCCTTTTCTTCTCCCATTGCACTCGTGCAACTTTTTCACATGTTACCAAAAGTATTGGGACACCTGCCTTTACATGCATGTGAACTTTAATGGAATCCCAGTATTAGTTCGTAGGGTTCAATATTGAGTTGATGTAGATGAGAAGGCCTGGCATGCAGTCTGGGAGCCAGGCCTTCTCATCCAACATCAGTGTCTGACCTCAGTATGTCTCCTGATCTGAATCCAATTAAACACCTATGGGAAATTCTGAAGAGACAAGTTGAGCATCACTCTCCATCCAGCATCCAGGCTATAAAGGTCATTCTTAACTAGAGTTGAGCGAACTTCTAGAAGTCAGGGTTCTGCTGGTTCGGCAGAACTTCGGGACAAAGTCCGGGTTCGGGTCCGGACAGAACCCGAACTTTGTCCCGGACCCCGAACCCCATTGAAATCAATGGAGACCCGGACTTTTAGGTACAAAAAGTGCTGTAAAATAGTCCTGGAAGGTCCTAGAGGTCTGCAAAAGGAAGGAAATGTGGGTAAGGGTGGGACAAGTGACCTACAAAGAAATGGGGACAGGGAAATAACTTTAAATATTTAAAAAAAAAATAAAAACATAAAAAATGCAAAAATGGAGATCATCTTCAAAATGGGTCTGAAAAGTATTAATTAACATTAGAGGCCATAGAACTGTTCTAAAATCATCTTCAAACTGTGTAAAAAAAGTATAAATAAGCCGGGAGTACCCATATCAC
>BLSH010335091.1:483206-494509 GCA_018402905.1 Glandirana rugosa
ATCCCTTCACCAATTCTTATCTCAATTCGTTTGGGCCTGACATTTCAAGCCCAGGCATGGTTTGAAACCCCACTTTGAAGATGATTTTAGAACAGTTCTATGGCCTCTAATGTTAATTAATACTTTTCAGACCCATTTTGAAGATGATCTCCATTTTTGCATTTTTATGTTTTTATATTTTTTTTTAATATTTAAAGTTATTTCCCTGTCCCCATTTCTTTGTAGGGCACTTGTCCCACCCTTACCCACATTTTCCTTCCTTTTGCAGACCTCTAGGACCTTCCTGGGCTTTTTTACAGCATTTTTAAGATTTTTCATTAAAATTACCAGAACACCGGACCCGAACCCGGACTTTTTTTGAAAAGTCCGGGTCCGGGTCCGGGTCCCGGACACCCCAAAGTTTGGTACGGACCCGAACTTTACAGTCCGGGTTTGCTTAACTCTATTCTTAACCACTTCCCTATCTGACCATAGTCAAATGACGGCCGCAGGGTGGATCTCCAATCCTGGGAGGGTGTCATATGATGTCCTCGGCTTTCTGCCGCTATTGTGGGCCCCCTGGGGCACGCAACGCGGCGATCAGGGATCAGGCGTGTCCTCGGATCCCTTGGAGATTGCGGTAACAACTCATTACCGCTTACAGTGCACACCAAGCATACTGATTGCCCCCCCCAGTAATAAAAAAATACCTGTCACTAGCCCATCAAAGTACCTGTCACCAGCCCATCAGAGTACCTGTCACCAGCCCATCAAAGTACCTGTCACCAGCCCATCAAAGTACCTGTCACCAGCCCATCAGAGTACCTGTCATCTGCCCATCTGAGTACCCGAATACCTGTCACCAACCCATCAGAGTACCTTAGTACCTGTCACCTGCCCATCAGAATACCCGAGTACCTGTCACCAACCCATCAGAGTTCCCAAGTACCTGTCACAGCCCATCAGAGTACCTGTCACCAGGCCATCAGAGTTCCTGAGTACCTGTCACCAACCCATCGGAGTACCCGAGTAAACTGTCAGCAGCCCATCAGAGTACCCGAGTACCTGTCATCAGCCCATCAAAGTACCCGAGTACCTGTTACCAGTTCATCAGAGTACCTGAGCACCTGTCACTAACCCATCAGAGTACCCGAGTACCTGTCACCAGCCCATCAGAGTACCTGTCACCAGCCCATCAGAGTACCCAAGTACCAATCTGCAGCCCATGCCTCATAGAATGTACCTAAGTACCTGTCACCAACCCATCAGAGTACCCAAGTACCTGTTATCAACCTATCAGAGTACTCGAGTACCTGTCACCAACCCATCAGAGTACCTGAGTACCTGTCACCAGCCCATCAGAGTACCCGAGTACCTGTCACTAGCCCGTCAGAATACCCGAGTACCTGTCACCAACCCATCAGAGTACCCAAGTACCTGTCACAGCCCATCAGAGTGCCTGTCACCAGGCCATCAGAGTTTCTGTGTACCTGTCACCAACCCATCGGAATACCCGAGTAAACTGTCACCAGCCCATTAAAATACCTGAGTACCTGTCATCAGCCCATCAAAGTCCTCGGCTTTCTGCCGCTATTGTGGGCACCCAGGGGCACGCAACGCGGCGATCAGGGATCAGGCGTGTCCTCGGATCCCTTGGAGATTGCGGTAACAACTCATTACCGCTTACAGTGCACACCAAGCATACTGATTGCCGCCCCCAGTAATAAAAAAATACCTGTCACTAGCCCATCAAAGTACCTGTCACCAGCCCATCAGAGTACCTGTCACCAGCCCATCAAAGTACCTGTCACCAGCCCATCAGAGTACCTGTCATCTGCCCATCTGAGTACCCGAATACCTGTCACCAACCCATCAGAGTACCCATGTACCTGTCACAGCCCATCAGAGTACCTGTCACCAGCCCATCAGAATACCTGAGTACTTATCACCAACCCATCAGAGTACCCAAGTACCTGTCAAAGCCCATCAGAGTACCTGTCACCAGCCCATCAGAGTACCTGTCACCAACCCATCAGAGTACCCAAGTACCTGTCATCAACCCATCAGAGTACCCGAGTGCCTGTCACCAGCCCATCAGAGTACCTTAGTACCTGTCACCTGCCCATCAGAATACCCGAGTACCTGTCACCAACCCATCAGAGTTCCCAAGTACCTGTAACAAGCCCATCAGAGTACCTGTCACCAGGCCATCAGAGTTCCTGAGTACCTGTCACCAACCCATCGGAGTACCCGAGTAAACTGTCAGCAGCCCATCAGAGTACCCGAGTACCTGTCATCAGCCCATCAAAGTACCCGAGTACCTGTTACCAGATCATCAGAGTACCTGAGCACCTGTCACTAACCCATCAGAGTACCCGAGTACCTGTCACCAGCCCATCAGAGTACCTGTCATCAGCTCATCAGAGTACCCAAGTACCAATCTGCTGCCCATGCCTCATAGAATGTACCTAAGTACCTGTCACCAACCCATCAGAGTACCCAAGTACCTGTTATCAACCTATCAGAGTACTCGAGTACCTGTCACCAACCCATCAGAGTACCTGAGTACCTGTCACCAGCCCATCAGAGTACCCGAGTACCTGTCACCAGCCCGTCAGAATACCCGAGTACCTGTCACCAACCCATCAGAGTACCCAAGTACCTGTCACAGCCCATCAGAGTGCCTGTCACCAGGCCATCAGAGTTCCTGAGTACCTGTCACCAACCCATCGGAATACCCGAGTAAACTGTCACCAGCCCATTAGAGTACCTGAGTACCTGTCATCAGCCCATCAAAGTACTCGAGTACCTGTTACCAGATCATCCAGTACCCGAGTACCTGTCACTAACCCATCAGAGTACCCGAGTACCTGTCACCAGCCCATCAGAGTACCTGTCATCAGCCCATAAGAGTACCCAAGTACCAATCTGCAGCCCATGCCTCATAGAATATACCTTGGGGTGTTTGCTTTCCAAAATGGGGTAATTTTGTGGGTAATTCCACTGTCCTGGTGCTCCAGGACCTTCAAAAGTGTGATAGGTAGGAATGAAATTAGATGTAATTTAAGTTCCTAGAACGCCTGAAGGTACTACTTCAATGTTGGACCTCTCTGTCTGGCCAGGATGTGTAAAGGTCTCACACATATGGTATCGTCATACTCAGGGCGAGTATCAGAATGTATTTTGGGGGGTAATTTTTGCTATATAAATGCTATGGGTTAGAAAAATCATATAAATTGACAACTTTGTGTAACAAAAAATATATTTTCATTTTCTTTCCATGTTTTCCAAAGATTTACACGTACAAACTACTCATAATGCCTTACAGAATATACATTAGGGTGTTTGCTTTCCAAAATGGGGTTATTTTGTGGGTAATTCCATTGTCCTGGTGCTCCAGGGCCTTCAAAAGTGTAATAGGTCTTTAGGAATGTGTATTTATGCTCCTAGAACAAATGACGACGCTCCCTGCATGTTGGACCTCTGTATGTGGACAGGATGTGTAAAAGTCTCACACACGTGGTATCGCCATACTTGGGACGAGTAGAAGAATGTATTTTGGGGTGTCATTTTTGCTATGTACATGCTATGTGTTAGAAATATTTTATAAATTGACCACTTTGTGTAAAAAAAAAAAATACGTTTTTATTTTCTTTCCACGTTTTCCGAAGACTTGTGGAAAAAAATGAACCATGCAAAAGACTCATAATGTCTCATAGAATATATGTTAGGGTGTTTGCTTTCCAAAATGGGGTCATTTTGTGGGTAATTCCACTGTCCTGTTGCTCCAGGGACTTCAAAAGTGTAATAGGTCGTTAGGAAATTAGATGTGTGATTTATGCTCCTAAAACACCTGATGGTGCTCCCTGCATGTTGGACCTCTGTATATGGCCAGGCTGTGAAAAAGTTGCATACATGTGGCATCGCCATACTCAGGAGGAGTAGCAGAATGTATTGTGGGGTGTAATTGGAAGTATGCATATGCTGTGTGTAAGAAATAACTTGTTCTTATGACAATTTTGTATATACGGTAAGTAAAAAAATTCCACTATTGGGCATAGGGCAGGGCATAGCCACACCAGTGCTCATTAATGCAGCTTGATCAGTGCCCATCAATGCGGCCTCACCAGTGCTCATTAATGCAGCCTCACTAGTGTCCATTAATGCAGCCACACCGGTGCCCATCAGCGCAGCCTGATCATTGCTCATCAGCGCAGCCACACCAGTGCCCATTAATGCAGCCACAGCTGTGCCCATTAATGCAGCCACTCCAGTGCCCATCAGCGCAGCCTGATCTTTGCTCATCAGCGCAGCCATACCATACGTAAGTCGCGCCCACATAAGTAAACTACGTCCAAACCACACATGTGAGGTATCACCACGTGCGTTAGAGTGAGAGCAATAATTCTAGCCCAAGACCTCCTCTGTAACTCAAAACACCTAACCTGTAAACATTTTTAAACATCGCCTATGGAGATTTTTAAGTACCAGCGCCATTCCACAAGTTTGTGCAATTTTAAAATGTGACATGTTGGGTATCTATTTACTCGGCATAACATCATCTTTCACATTATGAAAAAAAATTGGGCTAACTGTACTGTTTTTTTTAATTCATGAAACTGTCTGTTTTCCCAAAAAAACGCGTTCGAAAAATCACTGCGCAAATACCGCATGACATAAAAAGTTGCAAGTGCCAGAAATGGCCCGGATGGGAAGTGGTTAATGCAGCAACACCAGTTCTCTTTAATGCAGCCACACCTGTGCCCATTAATGCAGCCACTCCAGTGCCCATCAGCGCAGCCTGATCTTTGCTCATCAGTGCAGCCATACCAGTGCCCATTAATGCAGCCACACCAGTGCCCATTAATGCAGCCTGATGAGTGCCCATTAATGCAGCTACACCAGTGCCCATTAATGCAGCCACACCAGTGCCCATCAGCGCAGCCACACTATTTCCCATTAATGCAGCCACACCAGTGTCCATTAATGCAGCCAGATCAGTGCCCATTAATGCAGCCTCACCAGTGCCCATTAATGCAGCCTCACTAGTACCCATTAATGCAGCCCCACCAATGCCCATTAATGCAGCCTGATCAATGCCCATTAATGCAGCCCCACCAATGCCCATTAATGCAGCCTGATCAATGCCCATTAATGCAGGTACACCAGTGCCCGTTAATGCAGCCTGATCAGTGCCCCTTAATGCAGCCACACCAGTGCCCATTAATGCAGCCATACCAGTGCCCATTAATGCAGCCTCAAGAGTGCCCAATAATGCAGCCACACTAGTGCCCATTAACCACTTCCCATCCGCAGGACATCTATTGACGTCCTGGGATTTCAGTGGAGATATCTCAATGATGCCGGAACCTGCAGGCATCATTGAGGTATCGTTTTTTTAGAGCAGGCAATTCCCATCACTGTAAGAACGATCATAGCGGCAGGTCAGCCGCTTGATCGTTCTTACAGGCAACGGGAGGGGACGTCACCCCTAAGAGAAAATGTCCAAATTCAGCCCAAAGTGTCAATATTTTTTGTAGCCACCATTATTTTCCAACACTGCCTTAACCCTCTTGGGCATGGAGGTCACCAGAACTTCACAGGTTGACACTGGAGTCCTCTTCCACTCCTCCATGATGACATCACGTAGCTGGTGGATGTTAGAGACCTTGCGCTCCTCCACCTTCCATTTGAGGGTGTGCCACAGATGCTCAATAGGGTTTCGGTCTGGAGACATGCTTGGCCAGTCCATCACCTTTACCCTCAGCTTATTTAGCAATGCAGTGGTCGTCTTGGAGGTGTGTTTGTGGCCGTTATGTTGGAATACTGCCCTGTGGCCCAGTCTCTGAAGGGAGGGGATCATGCTTTGCTTCAGTATGTCACAGTAAATGTTGGCATTCATAGTTTCCACAATGAACTGTAGCTCCCCAGTGCCGGCAGCACTCATGCAGCCCCAGACCATGACACTCCCATCACCATGCTTGACTGTAGGCAAAACACATTTGTCTTTGTACTCCTCACCTGGTTGCCACCACACATGATTGACACCATCTGAACCAAATAAGTTTATCTTCGTCTCATCAAACCACAGGATATGGTTCCAGTAATCCATGTCCTTAGTCTGCCTGTCTTCAGCAAACTGTTTGCGGGCTTTCTTGTGCATCCTCTTTAGAAGAGGTTTCCTTCTGGGACAACAGCCATACAGACCAATTTGATGCAGTGTGCGGTGTATGGTCTGAGCACTGACAGGCTGACCCCCCACCCCTTCAACCTCTGCAGTGATGCTGGCAGCACTCATACGTCTATTTCCCAAAGGCAAGCTCTGGATATAACGCTGAGCACATGCACTAAACTTCTTTGGTCAAACGTGGCGAGGCCTGTTCTAAGTGGAACCTGGCCACCGTGCTGCAGCTCAGTTTCAGGGTCTTGGCAATCTTCTTATAGCCTAGGCCATCTTTATATAGAGCAACAATTCTTTTTTTCAGATCCCCAGGGAGTTCTTTGCCATGAATTGCCATGCTGAACTTCCAGTGACCAGTATGAGAGAGTATGAGCGATAACACCAAATTTAACACACCTGCTCCCTATTCACACCTGAGACCTTGTAACACTAACGAGTCACATGACACCAGGGAGGGAAAATGACTAATTGGGCCAAATTGGACATTTTCACTTAGGGGTGTACTCACTTTAGTTGCCAGCGGTTTAGACATTAATGGCTGTGTGTTGAGTTATTTTGAGGGGACAGCAAATTTACACTGTTATACAAGCTGTACACTCACTACTTTACATTGTAGCAAAGTGTAATTTCTTCAGTGTTGTCACATGAGAAGATATAATAAAATATTTACAAAAATGTGAGAGGTGTACTCACTTTTGTGAGATACTGTATATATACTGATATGAACATTTATAAACAGGAATATTTTTGAGACATCATCGACATCACTGTGCTCGTCACTAGCTGCTACTGGTACCACAAAGAAGATAATCAGGCCAAACTATATCCCAGACCTCAGACTAACAAAACATCAGTTTCTCTAGAAAATACAGAAAAACATCAAACATCCAAGTTCAAAAGGGGTGCAGGATGCTGTAATTTAAATAAAAGGTTTTTATTGCTGTGCTCCCTATGGGGACAGTCAATCATTGACCCATTTTTGTATAGGAGACAATGTCACTTGGACAGCAACTGAGGGAAAATCCAAACGTTTGAGTTGTCGCATACATTTTTTTTATCCTTTGTAGTGCTTTAGCAGCTCATTTGTAACAAATGGACTGCTTCAACACAATGTACGTTAACGCATATGCATTAAGGCAGCACAATGGAACACGTAAGTGTGAACTGGTCCTTAAGAGAGATTCATGTTTTCAAGGTACTGTTAGAAACCATTGCCATGTTACAAATGAAGGTTAACCGCTTCAGCTCCGGAAGGTTTACCCCCCTTTATGACCAGGCCATTTTTTGTGATACGGCACTGCGTTATTTTAACTGATAATTGCACAGTTTTGCAACGCTGTACACAAATTAAATTGAGGTCCTTTTTTGCCCACCACAAGAGCTTTCTTTTGGTGGTATCACCTCTGCATTTTTTATTTTTTTGCATTATGAATAAAAAATGACTGACAATTTTGAAAAAAAAAATATATTTTTTACATTCTGCAATAAAACACATCCAATAAAAAAAGTAATCCGTTCTCAAAAATTGTTCACTGTACTAATGACACTGGCAGGGAAGGGGTCAACATCAGGGGCGATCAAAGGGTTACATGTGTCCCTAGGGAGTGCTTTCTAACTGTGTGGGAGATGCTTTAACTGTGGGAAGACAGAGATCCATGCCCCTGCTTAGCAGAAACACAGGATCTCTGTCTTCCCTTGTCACAGAACGGCGATCTCCTTTGTTTACATAGGCAGACCACCATTCTCCCTCTCTCGAAAAATGATCGGCGGGACCCGGCAGACATCGGGTCCGCCAGACCTGCTGATTGGCTCCCTCTGTGTCCAATCACAGTAGGAGCTGATTGGAGGAGCAAAATCACGTATCTGTACGTGATTTCATGCAGAAGAGCCTCCCCCTCACGTACATATATTGTCAGGAAGTGGTTAAAGAATACTTTCCAAGTTACAGAAAACTGCTGCTAGAACCCAGGTGGCAGTTGGACACTGCTAAAATGGCAGCTCCGTGTGAGGCTGTATTCATCTTACTTACCTTATTTATTTTTATTTATTATTTACTTCAGGTACTTATATAGCGCTGTTAATTTGCGCAGTGCTTTACATATACATTGTACATTCACATCAGTCCCTACCCTCAAGGAGCTTACAATCTAAGGTCCCTAACTCACATTCATACATACAGGTATACTAGGGCCAGTTTAGACAGGATCTAATTTAATTTCTAACCTGCAGTGGCTGGTGCATTTCGGGGGGGCACAAACTAACATCACCCCCCTCCAAATATTCATTCGCTATTGCCACACAAGTGGATGTGCTCAGGGTGAAGTGTTCTGTGACCTGAGCCCACCCTTTTTTGAAGCCCATTAGAGCCTCTGGCTCTAATCACATGCTTCAAACCCCCCCATTGGGATCCATGCGCCCGTTGCCCTGCAAGTAGATTAGGGGGCCAGATGCATGGATGGGGGGTGGCGCCCCCTTATGGAGAAGCCGGCTTTGCTTACCTTACATAATACATAGAGATACCTACTTTATTAAAGGTGTTTAATAACAGCTAAGCCCTTCATACACCTAAGCCTTCAGGCTATTCTGCTAGTTTTACTGTGGTAACATGCAAATGGTATGGAGCCACGCAGGACATACCACTTCCAAAAATAAACAAAAATCTTAATTATGGAAAGAAATACTTACAATAATCTGTGTCATACTAAAATACAAACGCACTTTAAATCTGCAAAAATATATCTATGACTTGCAAAATTATTCATAATTCATAAGCCACTCTTAATTTTTTTTTCTTTACAATTCTTCGTTACAACTATTCAAATTGAAAGGATCCCATTGTTTACATGATGTTGGCAAATAAGAAATCTCTTATCCACCCCCTATTTTTTTTAGATACAATTAAAATGTGTCCAGGGTCTCTTTTACTCTTAAGCCTTTACCATCCTAAATTTAGCCTGTGCAGTGTCAGTGGTGAAAAACATAATTAGAATTCACAGCCGAGGAACTACAAATTTAATCTGGGTGACAGTTCCTGCAAGGTTTTTGTTCAGTGAAGTGAATGAGGTACAGTGAACAAGAAAAATTAACAGCAAAAACAGATTTAGAACCAAAATTCTTACGCTACAATGCTTCATTTTTATGCATTCAATATATATTTATGTATTAGAAATGTGACATCAATTATAAAGCACATGCTGTTATGTACACACATATAAATTCGTATATATGGTATCAGCGTTATAGGTTTATCTAAAACAAATTTTATGCTGAACATAAATGGAAATCTCTTGATGACACATGCTGCAGAGTTAATTGATTGATTGCCTCAGTGATCAGAAAACTGGCAAGCATGACCCCTCAAGGACATATTTGTATACAACTGTGTAGTTTAAGCTGTGGTTAATTAAAAAATGAAATGAAATGCAAGAGTAAAAGGGTATTGAATATGAGAAAAGTTTATGCATGCATATGTATATCTAGAGAGAAAATATCTTCAAACTATTTTACACTCTCAGCTAAAATAGATAACTTTTTAATCAATGGGATTATTCATTAGCAGGATCCACCTGCAGTACCTTATTCTGATTAGGTGTACACAGTCTTTATTATACAATACCTTACATAAACAAAAAAGTGCTCAAACAATCCTATATAGTTTCCTCTTTAAAACTGCTTCCACAAGCTGTGTCCACCACCATACAGGTGTTTAATACTCCTTCAAGAAACAACTCAACTTTTCCTTGCTGTAACACTCCATGTAGTCCTCCACCACCTGGACATCCAACTCATCAGAAGAGTTGGATCTCTTAAAATAGGAAGGTCTGAAAGTGCTTGAGACTATCTTGTTATGAAAACGTTGAAGGTATCCTATTCACCTCCGACTAACAGGAACATCACACATCAGACATTAATCTGATAGAAAGGGAGTTTTTATATTTTTTTGAGTGTATCTTAAATCAAAGCTTCAGAGGGGGTGAAATAACTTCAAGGTTTTATAGGATATTCTGAAGTTCTTTCAGACCATTGATGTCCAAGTGGTGGAATGTTAAGCCTCGTACACACGGTTCGATGGTCATACGACTGCGCTTCTGATTTTTGTCAAAAGCACGTGACCATGATTTTGTAAAGCATACTGACTATCCGAAATTTTTCATTTGACCTGAACTCAACGTCAGAAGTGATGTAATGTTTTGAATATTTTTTACATCTTTTTTTCCTTTCTGAGCATGCATAATCTAGGTCCGGAACAAAAATCGGACGTTGCATTATCGTACGGAAAAAAAAATTCTAGCCTGCACATCCAGCTTTTGTCTGATGACACATCAAAATCCACTGTTGAAAGGAACATACTAACGGTACGAATTTCGGATGACAGGCCGTCAAACGAAAATTCCCATCTGAAAATCAGATCGTGTGTACGAGGTTTTAAACCAAGCAAGAACAAAGTTGTTTCACAAAAAGATTTTCATATATACCTGTGTGATAATCAGTGGATACAATTTGTGGAACCAGTAAAGCAGAGACTGTTTTAAAAAGAGACTATTGTGTTTTTTACATCTCTTGAGTGGAGTCACATATTTATTTATACAGGGAGTGCAGAATTATTAGGCAAGTTGTATTTTTGAGGAATAATTTTATTATTGAACAACAACCATGTTCTCAATGATTCCAAAAACTCATTAATATCAAAGCTGAATATTTTTGGAAGTAGTTTTTAGTTTGTTTTTAGTTGTAGCTATTTTAGGAGGATATCTGTGTGTGCATGTGACTATTACTGTGCATAATTATTAGGCAACTTAACAAAAAACAAATATATACCCATTTCAATTATTTATTTTCAGCAGTGAAACCAATATAACATCTCAAAATTCACAAATATACATTTCTGACATTCAAAAACAAAACAAAAACAAATCAGTGACCAATATAGCCACCTTTCTTTGCAAGGACACTCAAAAGCCTGCCATCCATGGATTCTGTCAGTGTTTTGATCTGTTCACCATCAACATTGCGTGCAGCAGCAACCACAGCCTCCCAGACACTGTTCAGAGAGGTGTACTGTTTTCCCTCCTTGTAAATCTCACATTTCATGATGGACCACAGGTTCTCTATGGGGTTCAGATCAGGTGAACAAGGAGGCCAA
>BLSH010335091.1:522103-541460 GCA_018402905.1 Glandirana rugosa
ATTTTTTTTTATTATTGTTAAAAAATAATTTAAAAATTTACAAAAAACCCCCAAATAAAAAATGTATGTAAGTGGTTTCATCAAGTCACAGTGGTATGACTGTGACATGATGAGACCCTCCCTAGGAGAGTTGTGGTGTAAAATTTTTAGAACATAAAAAAATGTAGTAGTGTAACATTTACCTGTCCAATTTCTCTACTTCAGTTATGAAATCATTGTAATTCGTCTGAATTAAAAACACTCTTGAACGTACCATGTTTATCTATAGGAACAGTCTTTATTATTACGATACGGTTTGTTACTGGGTATTACCCAACAAAAAATGTCAGTCCTGCAAATGTACTAATAAATTAAATAAACCCATTATGGGTCATTGTTTGGCATAGCATTATTATTTCTGACAAGGATATCTATTTGTACCATGCAAGTTCTCACAAAAATTAAGTCTGCTTAATGTTACTAAAGTATTGACTTCATCTCTTTAACCTGTCCATTTACAATGTGATGATGTAAAAAAATACAAGATTTTTAAAATGTGGTGTTGAGAGGATCCCTCCCAGAGTAGTACAGTGTCAGTATGGTGACACTGAACTACTTTGGTGAATGTATGTAAAAAATAAACCCCCAAAAAACATTTAAAAATTTAATAAAAAATTGTTATTATTTTTTTTTAACATAATGTCACCAGTCAGTATTCCTGATTACCAGCACACTAGTCATGTGATGATGCTGTACTGCACTGGTGACAGTATGTAAAATAAAAAAAAATGTGAAAAAAACAGATTTCTTTATTTTCCAAAAAAACTGACAAAAAAATTACAACTTCAAAAAACTCACCATGTCTCTTACTAAATACCTTGGATTGTCTACTTTGCAAAACGAGGGTATTTGGGGAGTATTTGTACTGTAATTTTAAGGGCGTTACAAAATGAGATAGGCTGTCAGTACAGGATTGATCAATTTTAAAATATATATATATCGTAGTTTGTAGATGCTATAACTTTAATGCAAACTAATTAATACACATTTATTTGGATTTTTTTCACCAAAGTCATGTAGCAGAATACATTTTGGCCTACATTTATAAAGAAATGTGATGTTATTGGATATGATTTATAACAGAAAGTAGAAAATGGTGCTAGATCATAAACGCCGCTCAAGCTGGGGAAGGCAAACTCCCACAGTCACCGGGGAGGAAGGTGCAGGCTGCCAAGCTGCTCCTCTGAAGCAATTTATGTATAAAATCAAAGAAGTGATGCCCTCTCGTCCAGCCAATTTAGTGTAGACTTGAAAATGGCTTCAGCCCATGAGTTTCTGCCAAAGCCACACACCCTGAAATGTTTCACTCCAGCCACAGGAGCTTAATACAGTGCGTGGAGCGAAACATGTCAAGGTGTGTGGCTTTGGCAGAGACTCATGGGCTGAGACCATTTTGAAGTTTACACTAGTTTGGCTGAACAGGAGTGCAGTGCTTCTTTGATTTTATAGAAAGTAGAGAATATTGGTGTTTTTTCCATTCTTTTTGTAATTTTCATTTATATCACAAAAAAAAAAAAAAAACCAGGGGTGATAAAATACCACCAAAAGAAAGCTCTATTTTTGTGATAAAAATCATATACATTTAATTTTTCATACAGTGTTGCATGACCACGCAATAGCCAACTAAAGTAGAGCCTTCTGGAGCTGAGGTGGTTAACCTCCTCAATACCGCATCATACCTGAAAGATGGCTACAGTGAGGCTCTCTTGTTCTGAGAAGGTGTCAATGGATGTCCTCTCAGAACACGCCTTCTGCGGACAGCGCGGAATAGCAAAAAATGCTTTGGTCATGTACCTTCAGGAGGTCAAGTGGTTATGAAATGAGTAAAACATTTTGGTAAAATGATAGTAAATGTATGAGTGTGAGTTACCAGGACAGAAAGTGGGGAAAAAATTCCCGAACAGGAATACAAACATCAGAATAAACCTGATATGGGCTCTCAAAACAGAAATTTTGGACTTGGAATTAAATCCAGAGCATTTACTAAATGGTATCTTAATTTCAGCGTTATATAGGGCTGGGTTAGATTTTAGACCTTAGAACACCATGTGATGGTAATGAGATCTGATGAACCCCAAACTGAAAGGACAGAATGGGGAAGTCATACTGAACACAGTGCCACTTTCATTTATCCAAAATTGACAAGTCAGAGACAAAAACAGTCAGATTTAAATCTCACAACAGTGCTAGGCATTCATGGGAATGAATACATTTGAGAAACAAAGACATTCCAGTTTATGGCACAATTGACAGCTCAAGTTAGATGTAAAACAGAGAAAAGTTAGATGACAGCCAGAGGGTCATAACACTTCTAGCAGTATCTTATACAGTACTTAACAAAGTCTGCTAATAGAGTTGAGCGAACCTGGACTGTAAAGTTCGGGTCCGTACCGAACTTTGGGGTGTCCGGGACCCGGACCCGAAACAGGACATTTAAAAAAAAGTCTGGGTTCGAATTTGGGGTTCTGATTTGATTCCACGTGTTGAATAGCTGCCAATCAACATGTGTTTCACTGGTTTGCCCTTAGGAGCCATCACAGCCATGCCTACTAATGGCATGGCTGTGATTGGCCAGTGCATCATGTGACACAGCCTCTATATGGGGCTGGAGTCACCGTGCTGCATGTCATATGCTCTAAGGATAGTTTAGGGAGGGGATGCTGCTGGCTCTGTGAGGGACAGATTACAGATATTATAGAACATCTCATCCTGCATTACTGAACGATCTGATTGTGGACTAGGTAGAGATACTAGTACTGCTGCTTTGAGGGACAGATTGCAGACCTCATCCTGCTGCACAGAACAATCTGACTGGACTAGGTAGAGTCTGTTGCTTTAAGGGAAAGATTATTGTTCTAAAATCATCTCCAAGTTCTATAGGGAAAGATTCCAGCGGTTGCTTTAAGGGAAAGATTATTGTTCTAAAATCATCTCCAAGTTCTATAGGGAAAGGTTCCAGCTGTTGCTTAGAAGAACAGATTATTGTTCTAAAATCATCTCCAAGTTCTATAGGGAAAGTTTCTTCCAGCCACATAGAGAGCCATATTATTGTTCTAAAATCATCTCCAAGTTCTATAGGGAAAGTTTCATTCAGCCGCATAGAGAGCCATATTATTATTCTAAAATAATTTCATTGATTTTAGAACAATAATATGGCTCTCTATGCGGCTGGAAGAAACTTTCCTTATAGAACTTGGAGATGATTTTAGAACAAAAATATGGCTCTCTATGCGGCTGGATGAAACTTTCCCTATAGAACTTGGAGATGATTTCAGAACAATAATATAGCTCTCTATGCAACTGGAAGAAACTTTCCTTATAGAACTTGGAGATGATTTTAGAACAATAATATGGCTCTCTATGCGGCTGGAAGAAACTTTCCTTATAGAACTTGGAAATGATTTTAGAACAATAATATGGCCCTCTATGCGGCTGGATGAAACTTGGAGATGATTTTAAATCATCATTTCTTGCACAAAAATAAAAAAAACAGTGTTGGCTACCTCCTCCTCCTCCACCGCCACTTTCACCGCCTCCTCAACCTCCGACTCCACATCCACCTCCATTTTTGATTTTTTTATGTGATTTTAGCTTAAAAATTATTTAACGTTATTTCCCTATCCCCATTTCTTTGTAGGGCACTTGTCCGACTCTTACCCCCATTTTCCTTCCTTTTGCAGACCTCTAGGACTTGCCAGGACTTTGTTACAGCCATTTTTGTGCCTAAAAGTTTAAGTCCCCATTGATTTCAATGGGGTTCGGGGTCCGGGACAAAGTTCGGGTCAAGTCCGGTCCCGAACCCGGACTTTTTCCCGATGTTCGGCCGAACCTGCAGAACCCGAACTTCCAGAGGTTCGATCAACTCTATCTGCTAAGCCTCCTAATGCAGCCTTTCCTTTTCTTGATAAATTGTCATTAAAACATGTTTATTAACAAAATGCACACCTGTGAGCGTAGATTGTGGACTGAGATTGAATTAACAGAGCCAAACAATATATGATTTCCATAACTCTAGCTATGATGGAGTTATATTCAATAAAAGGGGTTGCATTAATGTATAAGAAAAATAACAATCATTTAGACACCAAACACATATATATTTACTAATGAGAAGCAGGCTAATAAAACACACCAGAGCTCCTAAGCAAAATAAGCAACATAAGCATAGGATTTATATTATATTATATTAGGTCTCTATCAAATTGTAATTTCATTTGGTGCCACAATATGTTGGCAGACTGCAAAACATGTCAGTGGAAATACAGATGCGTTTAGAAAAAAACTGGCATTAAGGGGGTGTCTGCTAAATATCATGAAACATTTCAACACATCTTCAGCAAACTGCATAGAGTAGACCCTGAGATTTGTTGTCAATGTTAATTCTGAAAACACGTTCTTTAAAGTGGTTGTTAACCCACCATTAACACTCACTGCCAGCCCCTACACTTTATTAATGCAAAGCACACTGTGTAAATATTTTATAAAGACAAGCTTTGTAAATAGTTCTTTTGAGCTGTCTTCAGGCCGGTCCTGTGACTTGCTTGTTTTAATAAAATATTTAAACAGTATGCTCTGCATTAATAAAGTGGAGGGGCTGGCAGTGTACATTAATATTATTAATAATAGCGGTGGGGGCGGGTGGATCAGAGACACATGCAGAAAGGAGCTGACAGGCTGGGAGGAGGGAATGAGGGAGAGGGCTGCTGATGTCACCGACAATGGTGGCCAGGGCTCAGAAGTCCTGGCTTCGTTGTCTATGCAGAGAGGAGGATACAGGAAGTGCCAGATTTAGGGTTTTTTTTACAGTTTAGAGGGGGGCAGATTACAAAGCACAAGCGCTGTGCTGTTTAATCTGCTTTAGGGGCCAGGATCTTTATATATTTTTTTGGGTTAACAAACACTTTAAGACCAGAAAAGAGGGAGCTCTCGAAACTATGAAGAATGCAAAAGAATCATTTGTGAGAGCTGGTAAGTCTGATATACCAGATTGAACCACTCTACAATCGAATTGTACTCTTCAAGAAACCAAGCGCCGTTTGAACTATGTTAAGTACTTTTTATTACTTTTAGTCCCCTTTATTTTGCTGTTGATATTTTCTATTTTACAATGTCTTTTCTGTAAATATTTTTCTGAACTATTTTCTTTTTTTTCAATAAGACAATATTTTAAAATTGTTAAGTTGGGTCTCAAGTCCCTCTAACCATTAACTAGCTTTTTGCCTCTTTGAAGAAAGATACAGTATCATATTGTAAATTCTGTTACGTTTCTGCTTGGGCATGGCAGCAAGTGATACAGATATATCTTTTTAAAAAGCCAAAATTGCAACAGCAGGTGCTATAAGCAGCACATGTCTGTTAAAACCCATAGTGGCAGCTACCATTTGCATGCATAAAAGGGATCACTGCAGAGTTAACCTGCCCAAGTCATGTCCACTCTGCTGGAACTTAGGTTGTAGTCTTGCGAGCTAGGAAATCTGAAGGCTTATAGTGTAATATCATTACACACCAAATTACTAAAAGTTGGGTAGAAGGGACAGGGTCAGTGATATAGCTACAAGGAGTGCAGTATTATCAAGTACTACCAGTCCCATGGCCTTGAGGGAGAAAATTTGTGATCTTGGCTTAAAAATCCTTGTCTCCTTATCAGATTTTCCAAATGGAACACCCTCTTCATTTGGTTTGGTTATCAGTTGGAATAGACTTTTGTGTTAAGGCATTTGTAGTACTGTCTAAAGATATTGTGTGAATTGTATGTGTTAACAATACGCTAATATTGTGGCAGTAGTTACTAGTTCACAGAGGAGAATTTGTCTAGGCTTCTGGGCAGCCATTGCTTATATGGGATGTGAAAATTATTAAGTAAAGTATGGTAAATTGTTGTTGTAAAAAGGAAATGATGTTGGACTCATGTGTGGAATTGTTATTGCCATTGATGAGTGTTTGATTTTAAACCAGTATAGTGTATATATTCATTAGGGGTAATGTATAGTGTACAGGGGGCAAAATAATTATTTGATCCCCTGCAGATTTTATAAGTTTGCCCACTTACAAAGAAATGAAGGGTCTATAATTTTATCATGCTGTATCATGTGTGCCAGGTGTATTTTAAACGATAGAGTCAGAATATCAACCAAAAATCAAATTTGATCCCCAAGCAAAACATGACTTGGAACTTGGTAGAGAAATCCTTGGCAACCACAGAGGTAAGACATTTCTTGTAGTTAGTAACCAGGTTTGCACACATCTCAGGAGGGATTTTGGTCCACTCTTCTTTACAGATCTTCTCTAAAACTTTAAAGTTTCTTGGCTGTCACTTGGCAACTGGAAGTTTCAGCTCCTTTCATAACCTTTCTACAGTATTAAGGTCTGGGGACAGGCTAGGCCACTCCATGACCTTAATGTGCTTCTTCTTGAGCCACTTCTTTGTTGTAACGGTGGTAGGTTTTGGGTCATTGTCATACTGGAAGACCCACAATGACCCATCTTCAGTGTTCTGGCTGAGGGAAGAGGGTTCTCATTCAAGATTTTACAATACATGGCCTCATCCATTGGCCCCTCGATGTGGCAAAGTTGGTCTGTACCTTTAGCAGAGAAACAGCGCCAAAGCATAATGTTTCCCCCTCCATGCTTGACTGTAGGGATGGTGTTCTTAGGACCATAGTCAGCATTTTTCTTCCTCCAAATATGCCTAGTCCCCCTCCTCAAGAATGCACATGTACGGTCATGCCAATGAGCATCTAAATGATTTGGAGCAGGATTGGAAGAAAGTGCTGTGGTCAGATGAGACCAAAATTGAACTCTTTGGCAATAACTCGACTCGCTGTGTTTGGAGGAAGAAAAATTCTGATCATAACCCTAAAAACACCATCCCTATAGTCAATCATGGAGGTGGAAATGCTGCTTAGGGGCTGTTTCTCTGCTAAAGGTATAGGCCAACTTTGCCGCATTGAGGGTCTAATGGACGGGGCCATGTATTGTAAAATCTTGGATGAGAGCCTTCTTCCCTCAGCCAAACCACTGAAGATGAGTCGTGGATAGGTCTCCCAGCATGACAATCACTCAAAAAATTCCACCAAGGCAACAAAGGAGTGTCTCAAGAAGATGCACATTAAGGTCATGGAGTGGCCTAGTCAGTCTCCAGACCTTAATCCTATAGAAAATTTATGGAGGGAGCTGAAACTTCGAGTTGCCAAGAGACGGCCAAGAAACCTTAAGGATTTAGAGAAGATCTGTAAAGAGGAGTGGACCAAAATCCCTCCTGAGATGCGTGCAAACCCTGTAACAAACTAAAAGAAATGTATTACCTCTGTGTTCCACCTAGTACTAAGTCATGTTTTGCTTGGGGATCAAATACTTATATTACTCACTGAATTGTAACTTAATTTATAGCATTTGTTGTTTGTGTTTTTTTCTGGATTTTTCGTTGATGTTCTGTCTCTATCATTTAAAATACACCTGTGATAAAATTATAAACCCTTTGTTTCTTTGTAAGTGGGCAAACTTACAAAATCTGCAGGAGATCAAGTAATTATTTTCCCCACTGAATACATTTATTAGGGCTAATGCACTTTTCAGACTATATAGGCAATTACAATGCAGGAAGAGGTTTCCTATGCTTATCAATGGCACTGGAATCTTACTAGTCAAGATAAATCAAATGTAATTAAGTCTCTAGCAAAAACATTGAAATCCCTGTCAAATCACCTATCATCACATAAATACTTAATTAGAAAAGTGTACTTTCAGAGAAACATCAGGATTTTCAAACTAAAACCTGACAAAGGATTCACCACTATCTTATCTAATGAATCAAGGTTTATGCTAAGTAGTGATATTAGCTTTCGAGGACTGGGGTGTCAGATCACCCTACTTAACCTTTTAATGCCAATTTAATTTAAAATGATTGCCCTTTTATACTTTCACTGTCTTCATCAAATGCATTCTCGATGATTTTAAGTTCTCTAATATAATTTTTCATTTTACATAAAGTGAATGTACTGTAAGTAACAGGCTAAATGACAAATGTGAGTAAAAGTTTAGTAAACTCTTTCAGAAGCTAAATTTGAGGAACAGAAATGAGGAAGATCTTTCAAAACAAACATAGTAGTGACAATAAAATATCCAGAGTCTCTCTTGATTTCATTAACATTATCTGTAATAGTGAACATCCCTTGTGCTAAATAGCATACAATCCAACAGCTAGAAATAGTTTGATATAAATAGATTGTTTGAATTTTATTCCGAGTAGTCTAAGATATCAAGGTCCTTTCTAGTCAAGTCATTTGTGAATTGCTAAACTTAATTCAGTCTAAGAAGCAACTGATAGATTGCAAAGGAGTCCGGAAATTCTTAATATTTCAAAACTACATGACCCATGCTGATTCATATACTGAATGATGCAATTTCATCCTAAAGACCTGAGCAGCCTTGAATAAAATGCCAACAAAAATCAAATAAGGTATTTAAAAAGGCCTAAGGATCCTTGTTCTAAGAATACGCAATGCATGCAGCAGTGAATTTGTTAATGTTTTCTATAAACCACTACAGAGAAACACATATAAACAGGTATAACACTCCAGAGATACAGCTTATCCAGTAAAACAGATTTTGCTCTGATTTTGTTGTATCAAGCCAAAGGGTCTACAATAAGCAGTTGAAACTGGAATGGCTTCTGAGCCAAGCTGAATTCCTGAGGTATACTCCACATGCATGCCTATGGTATGCCTCATGTGAAATAGCTCCTCATGTCAATCCATCTTCCCACAATCAATACTCACCCATCTCAGCCGTATCAAACTGGTAAATGTGAAAATAAAATAAATAAAAAAGTCTTTCAAGATGATCTGTCCCTTCCAGCTACCAGGCTGTGAGTAAAGGGATAGATTTTATATCTCTCTCGCTCCCTCTCTGTTTCTGCCTCCCTCCCCCTCGCTTTCCATGACCCAGCTCCTCAAATACATTTAATACTCCCTAATTACTTAATCCCTCACAACAGCTTACACGACTAGCTCGAAATTGTCATGAGTAGGAATGTAAACAGAAATAACAGAGTAGCAAGGGTATGGGATGCTTTACAAGTCGTAGCTTCTATTTTCACAATGAATTCTATTTGATCTCGACAAGCCAGATATTATTTAGCTAGACACATTTACAATAAGGGTTCTTGCTCTGCTCTCTGTGCTGCACTAAAAATAGATTTCTTTTCGAGGGGGAAAATTGCTACAGTTGAGAGATGATATACGGGAAAGGAAAAAAAAAAAAAAAAGAAATTGCATGTTTTTGGACTTGGATTAAAAAAAAAGAAAGCAAATCTGCTTTTCAGACTCAGCTGCTAGGAAATAAGCATCCAGGGATTTTTAACCACTTCAAGTCAAGGATTTAGTCTGAGAGATAAGAAGACTGAACATTTTCTGACTGAAGGTGTACGTCTACCTGTGTTTAACAGGACTAAGGGAATGTACCTATGTTGCAGCCCACTGCAACATTTTGCCTTTGGTTGTGGAGCGCTAGTTACAGACTTGGTACAAGAAAAAGGGTAAACACAGTTGATTGATAATAAATGGCTTCAGTCATACACTAACCATGAGTGAAAGAATTTTTTTTGTGTTATCATTCATATTCTCTAAAAATAGCCAAGAAATCATAAATTCTGCCAGGGTATGTAAACTTATGAGCACAACTGTACACTGTGCGCACAATTATTAAGCAAGTGAGTATTTTGACCAAATCATAATTTTTATGCATATTGTCTCCCAACTCTTAACTCCAAGCTGTATAAACTTGAATGCTTATTGGACTTAAGCTTATCAGGTGATGTGTATTTGTGTAATGCGGGAGGGTGTGGCCTAAGAAGATCAACACCCTATATCAAGATGTGTATAATTATTAGGCAACTTCTTTTCCTCTGGCAAAATGGGCCAAATAAGAGATTTAAATGACTCTGAAAAGTCCAAAATTGTGAAAAGGCTTTCAGAGGGATGCAGCACTCTTGAGATTGCTAAGATATTGGGGCATGATCACAAAACCATCAAACGTTTTCTTGCAAATAGTCAACAGGGTCGCAAGAAAAATGGTGAGAAAATAAAACGAAATTTAACTGCCAAAGATTTAAAAAAAATCAAATGTGAAGCTACCAGGAACCCATTATCTTCCAATTCTGTCATATTCCAGAACTACAACCTACCTGGAGTGCCCAGAAGTACAAGGTGTTCAGTGTTCAGAGACATGGCCAACATAAGGAGGGCTGAAACCCAACCATCACTGAACAAGACACATAAGTCTAAATGTCAAGACTGGGCCAAGAAATATCTGAAGACAAAGGTTTTATGGACTGGTTTCAAAGGTCTTATGGACTGATGAGAGTGACCAGATGGATGGGCCTGTGGCTGGATCAGCAATGGGCGCAGAGCTCCATTTTGACTCAGACACCAGCAAAGTGGAGGTGGGGTACTGGTATGGGCTGGTATTATTAAAGATGAACTAGTTGTACTGTACCTTTTTTGGTTGAAAATGGACTCACAATCAACTCAATCAATCCCAAACATACTGCCAGTTTTTAGAAGACAATTTTCCCAAGTGGTGATACAGGGAAATGTCTGCATCTTTCAAGAAGATCATGATATTTATGCAGGACAATGCACCATAGCATGCTATGCAGTACTCCACTGCGTGGCTAGCCAGTAGAGCCCTTAAAGATGAAAGAATAATGACGTGGCCCCCTTCCTCACCTGACCTAAACCCTATTGAGAACTTGTGGGCCCTTCTTAAACAGGAGATTTACGGTGAAGGAAAACAGTACACCTCTCTGAACAATGTCTGGGAGGCTGTGGTTGCTGCTGCACAAAAAGTTGATTGTCAACAGATCAAGAAACAAATAGACTCCATGAATGGAAGGCTTATGACTGTTACTGAAAAGAAGGGTGGCTATATTGGTCACTGTTTTTTTTAAATGTCAGAAATGTTTATGTGTAAATTTTGAGCTGTTTGCTTGTTATTTTCACTTTAACAGATGAAAATACACAAGTGAGATGGGAAACTTTTTGTTTTTCATTTAGTTGCATAATAATTCTGCCCACTAATAGTTGCCCAAAAATTGTGCACACATAGATATTCTCCTAAGAAACCCAAAACCTCACTTTTACTTTTTTAAATAGTCAGGTTTGAGGTTTATTAACAGTTTGGATTAACCGAGAGCACTGTAGTTGTTCAATAATTAAATGAATCAACAAAAATACAACTTGCCTAATAATTGTGCACACAGTATATATACAGTATCTCACAAAAGTGAGTACATCCCTCACATTTTTGTAAATATTTTATTATACCTTTTCATGTGACAATACTGAAGAAATGACACTTTGCTACAATGTAAAGTAGTGAATGTACAGCTTGTATAACAGTGTAAATTTGCTGTTCCCTCAAAATAACTCAACACACAGCCATTAATGTCTAAACCGCTGGCAACAAAAGTGAGTACACCCCTAAGTGAAAATGTCCAAATTGGGCCCAAACTGTCAATATTTTGTGTGGCCACCGTTATTTTCCAGCACTGCCTTAACCCTCTTGGGCATGGAGTTCACCAGAGCTTCACAGGCTGCCACTGGAGTCCTCTTCTACTTCTCCATGATCACATCACAGAGCTGGTGGATGTAAGAGATCTTGCGCTCCCCCACCTTCCCTTTGAGGATGCCCCACAGATGCTCAATAGGGTTTAGATCTGGAGACTTGGCCAGTCCCTCACCTTTACCCTCAGCTTCTTTAGAAAGGCAGTGGTGATCTTGGAGGTGTGTTTAGGGTCGTTATGTTGGAATACTGCCCTGCGGCTCTTTTGTTGCCAGCGGTTTAGACATTAATGGCTGTGTGTTGAGTTATTTTAAGGGGACGGCAAATTTACACTGTTATACAAGCTATACACTCACTACTTTACATTGTAGTAAAGTGTAATTTCTTCAGTGTTGTCACATGAAAGGATATCATAAAATATTTACAAAAATGTGAGGAGTGTACTTGAAAAAGCATTTAAACCTCTTGAAATTTTCCACATTTTGTCATGTTAAAACCAAAAACCTAAATGTATTTTATTGGGCTTTTATGTGATAGACCAACACAAGTGGCACATAATTGGGAAGTGAAAGGAAAATGATAAATAGTTTTCAATTTTTTTTACAAATAAATATGTGTGGCGTGCATTTGTTTTCAGCCCCTTTTTACTGTGATACCCCTAGCTAAAATCTAGTGGAACCAATTGTCTTCAGAAGTCACCTAATTAGTGAATAGAGTCCACCTGCATGTAATTTAATATCAGTATAAATACAGCTGTTCTGTGAAGCCCTCAGAGGTTTGGTAGTGAACCTTAGTGAACAAACAGCATTGTGAAGGCCAAGGAACACACCCGACAGGTCAGAGATAATGTTGTGGAGAATTTAAAAGCAGGGCTAGGTCATAAAAAAATATCCCAAGCTTTGAACATCTCACGGAGCATGGTTCAATCCATCATCTGAAAATGGAAAGAGTATGGCACAACTGCAAACCTAGCAAGACCTGGCCGTCCACCTAAACTGACCGGCCGGGCAAGGAGAGCAGAGGTTCAACTTCCACAAGGGCAATGACCCTAAACATACAACCAGAGTTACAATGGAATGGTTTAAATCAAAGCATATTCATGTGTTAGAATGGCCCAGTCAAAATCCAGACCTAAATCCAATTGAGAATGTGGGTCAAGACTTGAATATTGCTGTTCACAGACGCTCTCCATCCAATCTGCCAGAGCTTGAGCTATTTTGCAAAGAAGAATGGGCAAAAATGTCACTCTCTAGATGTGTAAAGCTGGTAGAGACATCCCCAAAATGACTTGCAGCTGTAATTGCAGTGAAAGGTGGTTCTATAAAGTAGTGAAAAACATTTATAATTTTCCTTCCACTTCACAATTATGTGCCACTTTGTGTTAGTCTATCACATACAATCCCAATAAAATACATTTACATTTTTGGTTGTAACATGACAAAATGTGGAAAATTTCAAGGGGTATGAATACTTTTTCAAGGCACTTTACATATAAAAATGGAGGGCCTTTTGTGAACTACTAGATGTATGAAGTACTACTTTGGTAATGACTTCCCTAGTTCAGTTATTCTGGTTCAGCAAAAATTGTGTGATGCTTTAAAACCCCAGTGGCTCGGGACATTTATTTTGAAGCCCGTCCCGCAAAATTTTGTTCTTTGCTAAGTCGCTATTTTGGCAACTCACATGCTGACCATAACTGCCAGTTGCTGAGGTCCAGAAGAACATGATTGAAACGTAAGATACTGTATGTAGGTTATAGATACAGTGGTAATGATGTGTACTACATTCAGTTATGCAGTGTAAATATAACTATATATCATTTTTGAGCTCCTTTGCATTTCCCCGTAGGTAATAAATAATCTACCAGCACATGGCCATGTGAGATTATCCATTCATAGATGGGATTACACAGAAAAAGTTAGCTGTGTACATGGTACACAAAGTGAATCCATTGTTGCTGAGAGGATTTGCTAGTTGTTTTAGGCGGGAGTTGTAATAATACATTTCTGCTGAAAATCATTGTCATAAGCAAATGCAAGTTCATCCTATGGCACAGTTATGGCTATGGCACAGTTAAATTGTAACTCCACTTTTGTTGAGAAAAAAACATTCCTCTCTGGGTGATCTATGTACATTACAGGGATAATAATTATAATTATCATTCGCTGCTGCACCTGCAAAGCTCTAATGAGGAAAATTGCAGGGTCTGCATCCCTTGTACATCCGTGTACAGAACACCTCCAGGTAGCCGTATTGCATTGCATTTTACGGAAAATTGCAGAGCTGCAGTTTGAAAATTAAAGGTCATTTTTAATAACATTCAATTACAATTACAATATGACTTGTGTCGCAATTGTATATGTTATATTATTTTTTTTTTTTTATTTGCTATTTTTTATCCCACAAAAGTGGAGTTACCCTTTAACTTATGTACTGACAAGAAAACATAAGCCATGACATAAAACACTTGAAAAAGCTTTACTTGGCCAAACAGAAATGGATCTGCAATTTTGCCATCTGGCATACATGGTTGTAACTTAATCTGTCGCTTTTAATCCTTTCAATCATCATCTTTCTAGTGGGAATTCTTCAACATTAGGATTAAAACATCAAATGGCTGTTGGTAAATGCTCTCTCAAAGTATTTTTGGTTAGATGAGGGTACTGGTTGTTTCAGATCTGATTGATTATTAGCATGAATAATACTTTTAAAGGTACATGCTTCAGGAGATTCATAATTATCCATGCTTCATTGCTTATTGAGTCACTGACCCAATACAAGCCTGTGTCTTTTGTGAACTACTAGATGTATGAAGTACTACTGTGGTAATGACTTCCCTAGTTCAGTTATTCTGGTTCAGCAAAAGTTGTGTGATGCTTTAAAACCCCAGTGGCTCGGGACATTTATCTAGGTAACTTTGATACCCAATAATTACATTTTGTTTCAAGTCATGTATTTACCAATAGTGAGGGAAGGGTGAGGGTGACACCCGAAGCTTGTAACTACAAATACTTGAGAGAAGTGGGAGGCTTCCATATTTCTGTCCTGACAGTCTGCATTTAAGGTTTGGATATGTTGTTCTTTGTTGGTTCAATAAACATTTTAAAGCATTTGTTACTCCCAACATTTCATATTCCTGACATGTGCCTGCTGTACCATGTATTTGTATGAGAAAGTATCCTGTTCTCTTTGTATTGTTTCCTTTGTGTGAAATCCCTGGTGTTCCTGCCAGTCCCTCGGTTTTCCTTTTAAAAACTGACCACGCTAAGCAGGAGAGCACACCGTGGTCAGTTCTCTAGGTGTGCTGGGAACTCAGTATACTCTCCTCCAATGATCAGACTTGTCCTGACACACCCCCTCTGCACAGCCATTCACTGGGAAGCTCAGTGTGCTGCAGCTTCTCCTCCCCCAGCTCTTATGCAGCTGAGAAAAGAGGCAATGGGATCACTTATAAAAAAGGGGGAAAAAGGGTATTTATAATATTTTTTTTTACCTTATTTTGTATCTTTACAAAGATGTTTTGCATTCCATTCCTACTTTAAAATGAATGGGGTGTTTGCAGGGCAATTGTTTACAATCACTTTAAGTGTCTTTAATGCTCAGAAAAGCACTGGAGCAAACTGAAAAGGGAAGAGAAAGGTAACAACCTCTCAGACCTCAGAGATAATGAACCAGAAATTTGAACTATATACTTCTTACTTCTTCAGTGGCAGCCTCCTTTCCCTGTCCAAGGTGCTGATTCTGCTGTAGGGCTTGGGTGAAGACATACGGTATACAGTACAATAATGCTTCTTCTGGTTTACTTACCGGCAGTCTGTAATGCTGCTTTGCCCCCAGATGAAGCATACAAATGAAAAAAAGGATTTTTTTTACCCTTTCTACCTAGTTCCTAATTTTGTTGTGGTGTAACTTTATCTTCTAAATTGTTGGTTCCTTAGCCGTTTGATCCTGCTGCTACCATCCTGATTTTGCTATGCATATATTAATCATAGTGTAGGGAAAATTAATTTTAGCAATGTTTATAAGTTACCGTAGCTTGGTCATGTACAGGACTTTGGTTAATGGGAATTTGGAATTTAGTGAGAGAGGACAGCTGATTAGGGAGAGAGAGAGGTTGTTAATGTAATGTGCTACTACTGGTTTTATCCACAAATAGAGCTTTCTTTTGGTGGTATTTGATCACCTCTGTGGTTTTTACGCACTATAAACAAAAAAAGACAGACAATTTAAAAATATATATATTTTTTTTACTTTCTGCTATAATACATATCCAAAAAAAAATAAAATAAAAAGATCTAATGTATTCATCAGTTTAGTCCAATATGTATTCTGCTACCTATTTTTGGTAAAAAGAAAATTGCAATAAATGTATATTGATTGATTTGCCAAAAGTTATAGTGTTTACAATATAGGGACTAGATTTATGGACTTTTATTTATTTTTTCATTGTTTTTACTGGTAATGGCAGCGATCTGCGATTTTTAGCGGGACTGCGAAATTGCGGTGGACAAATCTTACCACAAGTGACACTTTTTGGGGACCAGTGACATTATTACATTAATCAGTGCTAAAAAAAATCGCACTGATCAATATATAAATGACACTGGCAGGGAAGGGGTTAACACTAGGGAGCGATCAAAGGGTCAACTGTGTTCCCTGGGTGTGTTCTAACTGGTTGGGGGAAGGGCTCATTGGGACAACACAGAGATCGCTGTTCCTGATAACTATGAACAGCAGATCTCAGTGTTGTTTCCTGTCAGAACGGGTATCCGCCTTGTTTACATAGGCAGATCCTCGTTCTGCCTCTCTGTGGAATGATTGTGGGTGGCCAGTGAACATCGAGTCCGCTGGACCTATGGACGCACTCCCACGGTGCGCAGTGGGCGCCTCCAGCACTGCGCACGTGCCCATACTATCTATTGCATGAAACAACGCATGGGTACGTCGTTTCACGCAATAGAGCCCCCCTGCCACAGTATATGTGCGGTGGGCAGTCTTAAATTGGTTAAATAACAAACATGTCATACAGACGGGTTTGTGCAGATAAAGTCACATTGAGGAAGATTTCTGCCAGATCCATGCATTGGATCAAGAGAGCAGCTCCTAAAACACCATTACATAGCAGCAAACAGGTATTTAAAGCTGTTGGTGGCTCTGGAGTCCCACGGACATCAAGGTATAGAGTCCTCCAGAGTCTTGCAACTGTGGTCCAGATGGATGGAGTAGTGGATGGTTGGTGGATGGCCACCCTGTTCCAACAAGGCTGCAACGTCAGCAAGGCGGTGGTGAAGTCATGTTTTGGGCCAGAATCATGGGAAGAGAGCTGGTCGGCCCCTTTAGGGTCCCCAAAGGTCTAAAGATGACCTCTGCAAAGTATGTGGAGTTTCTGACTGACCACTTCCTTCCCTGGTACAGAAGAAAGAACTATGCTTTCCATAATAAAATCATCTTCATGCATGACAATGCACCATATCCTGCTACAAAGAATGCCTCTGCATCAATGGCTGCTATGGGGATAAAAGGAGAGAAAGTCATGGTGTGGCCTCCATTTTCCCCTGACCTCAATCCTATTGAGAACCTTTGGAGCATCCTCAAGCATGAGGGTGGGAGGCAGTTTACATCCAAACAGCAGCTCTGGGAGGCTATTCTGACATCTTGCAAACAGATTAAAGCAGAAACTGTCCAAAAACTCACAAGTTCAATGGATGCAAGACTTGTAAAGCTGCTATCAAATAAGGGGTCCTATGTTAAAATGTAATGTGACCTGTTAAAGTGTTTAAAAAGTAAAAATGTTGTTCAAAGTTTGATTGGAATACCTTTTGATTTCAGTAAATATGCTGCAAACACAACAAATTACAATTTTCAGTTCTTTACAACCTATAAAGTGTTTTGAAACTTACTGTGCGTAATAATTTGGAACAGTGCATTGTAATTTTTTTTATTTTGAAAAAAAAATACTGTTATCATTAGGTGGTTTGTTCGAATAAAATTTGAATTCTACTCTTAATAGTTGATAATATGAGAATTATGCTGACTGTTGTTTACATCAATTATTTAGGTAAATGAGAAAAATATCATTGGCATAATAATTTGGAACAGGGTGTATATATATATATATATATGTATATATCAGGCTGTATATATTTTAATACACCACATCAAGTGTGCTATATACCGTTTGTACAGATATATTGCACACTCAATACACTGTGTATATATATATATATATATATGCCAGGCTCTATATATATTAATACACAACGTCAAGTGTACTATATACCGTATGTACAGAGTACACTGATATATATATACTAGACTGTGTATATATACTGTATATAAATATTTTTTTTCCCTACACTAACCTGTCTGCACTAACTGACAGATAGATTTTATATTTCTCCTACGTTCACTGACAGACGCAGCTCTTCTTGACTTTGTGGTTTTATGTTCGTCTTACCAGGAGTTAACTAGGCAGGGAAAGAATTCAGCTGGCCCCTCCCCTGTGGGCCGTCCTCCTTTCCTACATTAAAACCCCCCCTCACAGAGGAGCTCTCCAGTTTCAATGCCTAGTTTGCAAGGAGTTGACCTGGCTTCCCTATGGGAACTGCGGTCCTATTGTGACCATTTTTTCTTTTTTTATTTTCTTTTTTCTTTTTTCTGCAATCAAGATGATCTGCTATCAAGAAGCCGGTCGGGGCATCAAGGGTCTTTGTGCTCTGTACTTTCCCCGACCTGGCCAACATGATGCGAAGCCGGCCCCAACACAGGGACCCGCCGCATCTTACCCGTTCCGTTCCGATCCCCCATTTTGGTCCCCTTCCCGATTCGTTCGGCAGGGTGACCCTGGGCCTGCAGCGACCCCCCGCCAAGGGTGGAAAGTCTGCATCCGGGTGGCTACAATGGCGTCGGACTGGTAAGTGAGCGCCCTGCCTCCCTCCCCACATGGGGAGTGAGAGGGCCCGACGTCCGCAAATGCGATTTTTTTCTCTGCTCCTGTAGCTGTCCGGGGTAGCCACTGGGTGGGAATCAGCCTCTCATCTTGCCCCCTGCCAGCCCCCATCCCCACCCCCCTGCCCAGCGCTGTACCTCCGCTCAGCCTTCTCGTCCAGCATCGCCATGCGGTCTTCGGCCGCCATTTTGCGGTGGACCGCCGCCATTTTGCCGCAGATCGCCACCATTTTGCCGTAGCTGCGGACATTTTCAGTCTATGGGGCTTTCCCTCTAGCGCTCGGGCGGCCAGAATCGGTACTGCAAGTTGCCTGAGAGGTGTGCTCACCCTCTAGTGCTTCCTGGCGGCCATCTTCACTGCATGCTCTGCATTTCTACACGTGGCTGCAGCTTCTTCTTCTCCCTGAAAACGGCTGACAGAGGCAGTTCTTCTGAGCGATTTTGGCAAAAAAACAGCAAGTATAGCTGGGCTCCCTCTGGGTACTGGTGGCGGTGGGGTGCTGTCCTCTGGGTCCTGTGGGTGTGTGGCTGTGTGTGG
Organism: Glandirana rugosa; assembly: GCA_018402905.1. Classification (NCBI taxonomy): domain Eukaryota; kingdom Metazoa; phylum Chordata; class Amphibia; order Anura; family Ranidae; genus Glandirana; species Glandirana rugosa. The sequence goes on from BLSH010335091.1 coordinate 541,191, forward strand.
GGCGTCCCTTCCCTCAATCCATCCATCCATCCATCCATCCCTAAAGTAATGGCTGATCTCCCTGCTGAACCTACTGAGGTGGCTTCAGCTGCCACGCAGTCTGACCAAGGGGCTTTTCTCTCCCAGCTGCGGGATGTCCTTGCTGAGTTTCTTCCACGTGGGGGCGCCCCTCCACGGGCCCCCAGGAAGCGGCCCCCTCCCCCCCCTTCTTCAGGGGAAGATTCTGAGCCGGAGGTGGCTTTAGGGGTCTTAGAGACCCCGGGGGACATG
>BLSH010335091.1:545372-563692 GCA_018402905.1 Glandirana rugosa
GTACCGAGATACATCACACAACCGCCGTCACCAGCCTCAATCTATCTCTCGAATCCAAGGAATTTTGTCCGTCAAATCGATCGATCGAAAGATTGTAGACAAACTGGAGAGCTCCTCTGTGAGGGGGGGTTTTAATGTAGGAAAGGAGGACGGCCACCAGGGGAGGGGCCAGCTGAATTCTTTCCCTGCCTAGTTAACTCCTGGTAAGACGAACATAAAACCACAAAGTCAAGAAGAGCTGCGTCTGTCAGTGAACTCGGAGAAAAGGATTTTACGGTAAGTTATAATAAAATCCCTTTTTCTCACTATCTATCTAGCTAGCTATCCATCTTTTGTACTTGTTTTTCTATTTTTAAACAGATGTTAGAAAGCTAGCTAGCTAAACTGCCTGTTTTAAGGAACCTAAGCTCTCTATCTAACTCCGACCACTGCCGCCAACACACTACATAGAGCCATGGTATAAGCGACTTTATATAGTGTGGGGCGTGGATTGAGGCTGCTGTGCAGTGATTGGCTAAAGGCACCATGCCTTTAGCCAATCAAAGCTCTGACAGCAGGCCGTCCGCTGATTGGCCAAAGCATGCAGGTCATGTGCATGCTTTGGCCAATCAGCAGACGGCATTCCGCCGTCATCTTAATGCATTATGGAGCGCGCAAAGTTGTCGCGAACGCACCATAATGTTTGGGGAAACCCGAACAATCGAACACCCAATGTTCAGGTCGAACTCACGTTCGACCCGAACATCAAGCTCATCCCTTCTGAGGAATGTATATTTTGTTGTGCTCAATGTGCTAAGCTAAAATTGCTGAGGGTTTAATACTACTTTAAAGAATAAGTTCACTTTTAGTAACATGTTACAGGTTACATATATGAGTATATTCAGGGTGTATCATGTAATGTTTTACTAAAGCACCTGCTTGCACCCCCCTGCTATCCCCCATTGTGACTGCGGGCAGGTAATCCTCTCTCCATATCCACTGTCACAATTCAAAACCAGTTGGCTGTGTGGGCTGAACTACAAGTCCCATATGTACCGGGGCAGACGGCTTGTAGTTCTCAGTGAACTGCAAGGGCTATGGTGAGCACTCTCATAGTTACTGAAGTCCAGGAAGATCTGTGAACTATCTGCCCATTCGGGAGGTATAGGCAGACAGCTATACTAAGTGTCTGCAGGAGCTTGAAATTGCACCCACAATCTGCCTATCGCTGATACACACAGCCCGACACCGCCAGCACTGACCAGCCCCAATGGGCCCACAGCTTCCTGGAGCACACCCCCAATCATTCCTGGATGTCCAGCCCGTCTGCCAGGAGGAACTTAGGACCGCAATTCACAGACACAGCAGCCAGCATGGAGGGAGCTAAAGAACTGAAGCAAGTGTTAGCTCCTGCTACCCTATCCTTTCTCCCTGAGACCCTGAGAGCACATTCCACAACACAGCCTGGAGCTGGATAGCGCCCACAGATCTCTCGGCCCCCCCAGGACGGATGGGTCACCAAGGGATATCATAGTAAAGCCTCACTTCTACGTCATCAAAGAGGAAGTGCTAAAGCTATCCCTCAATAATCCACAGCTATCCTGCCTTGGTCATCAGATTCAAATCTTTGCGGATCTCTCACCTTCTACGTTTCAAAGGCGAAGGGCACTCAAACCTCTACTACTGGCCCTCACACAGAGAAATATCAAATATTGGTGGGCCTTCCCATTTGTGGTCAAATTCACCATGAAGGGCAAGACATTCTTCTTTACAAACTTCCCAGAGGGAGAGAAACTACTCCTGAACCTCAAGCTAATATCTCAGGAAGCTGCCATGGACTGCTCCAACCCAGCAGTGAGCTCCATAAAGGGACCCCAACTCTCGAGCCCAGTCACCCCTCTGTGGACCCAGGCCAAGTCCAAGAGATCGAAAGACATCAGACTTCCCTAAGGGCATTGCACAGAGCCACGGATTTTATAGTAACTTTTGTCCTCCATCTTCCACAGATGTGGACCCTCCTGTTGTCTGAACCCTGCGCTCATACCACCCACAGTCCCTTAATTGTTAATGCTGATTGTTCTGGTTCAAGTTTGCCTTTAGTTATCTAGCTTGAGGGTGGTCTCACCAAGCACCTAGTTTACTTTCACAAACCAAAATGCCTTCTTGGAAGCTCCCACAAGGGGTGTTAAAGACCCTACCCTGAGGAAAAATGAACACCTACAGACAGCAACAATCTAGCTGTTGACCTAGTCTCCTCCACCCCTTCTACAGTGAAGAGACCCCAGAGACCTATATTAAGGGCTTCTCTGGCCCATCTCCTCCTAGACAAAAACTAAGTGGGATGGAATTCAGCTCCCCCCCCCTAAGAACTTTGCTCAGTGCACCACTGCACTCATCTTCAGCTCAACAGATGGTACTAGCTCAATGCAGGTTGACAGTTTTTGCCCTGGGCTACGCGCCCCCTCAGAGCGGGGAGGCGGGTAGTCCAGAAATGTCTCCGGGGTTCCAGTAACCCCATAATTCAGTGTCACATTTGTTTTTTTTTTTTTTTTTCAGATAAACACCTGTTGTGGGCGGCGGGGCCTGAGGCGGGCCCCCCCCGTGCACTCGACTACCCCCCGTCCCGGTTATACTGAGTCTGCAGGATAGGAATTCTGCCTCCGTCAGGGGACAGACTTTTTCTGTTTAGGTGCCTGGCTGGTCTCGGCCCAGTCATGCACCTAAGGTCTCCACAGAGACCAATCCTCTAATTTGTTTCACCTTACTTCCTTTCTCTTCTCTAACCTCTTTCTCTATTCAAGCCAATCACCAGAAGGATTTCCTCTCTCCCCAGTTAAGCCGGGACCACCAGTGGCTCAAGCACCAGTGGACGGACCACAGAGATAGGTGTCGACGGGTAGGTGTTGATTTGGTTGATAATGCCCTTCTTCTGAAACCCAATGGCTAACAAGGCCCACATAACTCCCCACCTCAAGATTGCCACACATAATGCCCATGGCCTCAACTCCCCAGTAAAGCAAAGGAGTGTTCGAACATTATTGATCCCTTAAGCTAGATATCATCATGATCCAGGAAACACACTTTCCGGTTCAATACAGTCCTAAATTCCTCCATTCCCAGTTCCCATTATTTCATTTAGCTAATGCTCCTGATAAAAGCAGGGGAGCGGCGGTGCTATTCTCGAAGCACTGCAATTTCACTTAGCTATCAGATCTCAAAGACCTGGAGGGAAGATTTATCCTAGTAAAGGGCACTAAAGAGGGACACTTGTACTTTTTCGTATCATACTATGCCCCCAAGGGCAAGCTGATTTCTTTCAAAAATTACTTAAAGCAGTGAGTCCCCTGCTGGAGGGAACAGTCATCTTCGGGGGGGGGGACGGGGGACTCCAATACGGCCTTCGATCAGGGCTTAGACAAAAAGAGATCCAAAGTGAACCAACTGACTCGCCCCTCTAAAGCTAGCCTTAAGATAGCAAAATCCCTTTATAGTCAAGGCTTAGTGGATATATGGAGGGAACCGAACCCTGGTAAAAGGGACTGCACCCACTTTTCCTGCCCACACCAGTCATATGCCCGAATAGACCATCTCTTAGGCTCCCCTAACACCATTCCAGCCTCTATTTCGACTTCTATAATTGACACGATATGCTAAGATCATGCCTTAGTAACCCCTATCCCTAAGAAAATTGGCCCCTAGACTACCCACTACCAATTGCCGATTAAATTAATCAATCTTGAGTGACCCTATCAGATCAGCTGAACTTACCAACTCCCTTAAAGAGTACGTTACGCTCAACAACTGTGAGGAAATCTCTCCCGAAACTCTGTGGGCGGCCCACAAGGCAACTATAAGGGGGAAATTCATACAAATCTCTTCCCAAATCAAAAAGGAAAGGCGTCTAGACTTAGAGAAACTAGAAAAAGACTTCAAGGCCCTCAAGACCAAACATAAACAAGACCCAAACAGTGTCCCCATAGCGCAACTTGACTCTAGCTTTAACAGCGAAAGCTGAAAAACACCTGAGGTGGAAGGGGGCTAAATTCTACTACCAGAAAGACAAGATAGGATCTATGTTAGCCTCGAAACTTTCCCCCAGAATTCGTTCGTATGCTCTACCCAAAATCAGAGTAGCAGGCCGCTCCCGACAGCTGACCCCAACAAAATCTTGGACGTCTTCCAGGCCTTCTATGCCCAGCTCTAAAGCCCGGTGACTTTGAACAGAGCATCAGTGATTTCTAAGTTCCTGTCAGAGACCCCCTTCCATCACTATCTCCAGAACACATAGCGGTCCTAGAAGCACCCCTCATGACGGAGGAAGTATTAGAGGTCATTAAAGGTCTTAAAACTGGATCAGCCCCTGGTCCGGACGGCCTCTCCATGCCCTATTACAAAGCATTCTCCGAAACACTGGCCCCATACATGGTAATATTCTTCAACTCCAAAACCCAGGGAACCCCCCTTGATCCCCAGCTGAATGTAGCATACATAACAGTTATCCCCAAACGGGGGAAAAACCCAGAAGAGGTGGGTAATTACAGACCCATCTCTTTGATAAACAATGACCTAAAGATCCTTACCAAGATATTAGCTAACCGCTTAGCTTAATTTATAAACCAATACATTCACAGAGATCAGGTGGGGTTTATCCCAGGGCAACAGGGCCCCGATCAAATCCGACGGGCCATAGATATAATTTCTATCCTTCAGTCCAATTGGGAGGGGGGCCCAAAGCAAAAAGGCATGCTGCTATCTCTGGACCTCAAAAAAGCCTTTGATTCAGTGCCTTGGCCATACATTATGCAGTTATTAGAATTTTGGGGGTTTGGACAGAGTTTTAGAGGGATTATCCATGCCTTGTACTCCAACCCATCAGCCGTGTTATGGCTTCAGGGCCATTACTCAACACCCATCAAAATAGCAAGAGCCACTCATCTTCGCCATTGCTATTGAGTCCCTAGCCAGTGCCATTCGTTCCAACCCTAACATACAAGGGGTCTCCAGTGGACCCCACACCCACAAGTGCAGCCTATTCACGGACGACGTCCTCCTGTTTATCACCTCCCCTGTCACATACCTGGTGGTTGAGTCTGGCTTATGCGGGGGCAACCTCTCTTGCGGCCATGGTTCGAGCACGTGTGAAAGTCACCCATTGAAAAACGCAGATGAAGCACTGCAAAGTCACCCAAATAATTTTTTGCCTTGAATGATACTTTGGACTGTTTTATAATTTTTTTATCTCCTTTTTTCCCACATTTTGTGCTTTGGACTTTTAGGATTTATATTGGCACAAATTTACTAATTCTATTTCAGATTATTATACTTATACATATATATATATTTAATATTGTTCTGATTTACTGCACAAATCTGAATTTCTGAATTTGCACAAAATGACCCACCACTAATGTCACTTTAGGGAATTATTCATGCACTTTATATATCTATATTGAGGGATTCATCGACTGTTTGTATATGCATTTTTTGTGGCACATTTTTTTAGTCTTTTTAGGTGTTTTACCTACAGTCCATAGGGACAGCGCCATCTCCTTGCTTTATTTTTAAACCCATTTTCCTTTTTGGAAATTCAGGAAGGCAGCAGTCCCATTAATATATTTGGTTTACCCATTTTATCCTAAGTGCGGAATTTATTCATCTATTACTGATTTTAACTTGTAAGCAACTAGTGTCAGAAATAGGCTTGGCCCTTAAGTAGTTAAAAAAGGGTCAAAGTCTTTACCAAGTAACTATAGACCTGTTAGTTTATCTTCTATAGCTGGGAAGATACTGGAGAGTTTAAAGTGGTTGTAAAGTCAGAAGGTTTTTTTTAATCTTAATGCAGTCTATACATTAAGATAAAAACCCTTCTATGTGCAGCATATCTATCGATCGGGAGAGCTGCAAGGAGTGCAGCGGAATCTTTTACACCTCACAGTCTACATGAACTAACGGTTCCAGCATTCCCAGCATCATTGACTGATCGCCGGATCGTTTACCTTCATACAGTCCCTTGAAACCGGTGAGCAGGCTCAGTGCCCACATATAAGAGTACACATAATGTCTTTGCAGCATATCTTTATTGCTTCTTGGAATACAGTTTATTCATACTGGATAGCAGTTATGACTAATCAAATTCAAGACGTCAGTGGAATTTAACCTATTTGTGCCTCATCTTACTGTTTAGAAGGACACAGTATTTTCATAAGTACTGCAACTACATCTACCCATCTTCTCCCCAATCATATACTCAGGGCTATTGTTTGACATTGTTTTACCTCCTAAGAACTCTTTATGCTAAAACAGGAGGAATAATATATAGGCCAACATTATTTAGTGTGTTTGTTCAGCTACAGTTCAATTGCTAAATAATATAGTGTATTTGTGCATTGTAGAATACTGCTTACAAGTTGAGACAGAATCAATTGAGTGGTACCAATTTATCATTTGGGTCATTGATTTGAAATAAGGATTTACTGTACTATTTCATTTATCAGATTCCAGTAAACATTATCTAATTACCTCTTTTGCAAAGACCCATAAGGTATTGTTTAAGCTCAACTGGAGGACTTGCATTGTTTTCAATTATTGATATTGTTGGAGAATACAGGGAGTAGTGAAAGTGTACAAATCATGTACAAATCATTTACTCCTTTTGTTCACCAGAACCTTCAAGTTGACTACTTATGTGAAGAATTGTGCTATTTAATGTTCACAGTTGCTATTCTTTTCTCAGAAATAGGAGTTAAAAGTAAACCTTTCTAATTCTATCTGTGTTATGGTCTGCATTACTAAAACAGAGTTATTGATCATAAAAACTTGCAACATGAGCGAACCAAGAGTGTCAGAGGTGGTGGAGGAACCCCTGACTGAGGAGATCCAAGGGGGAATTGATTCTTTCAGCCACCTTCAAGAGGGCAGCGCTACATTTATAAATGATATAGGGCAGGGGTGTCAAACTCAATTTCATTGTGGGCCACATGAGAATTATGGTTGCCCTCAAAGGGCCGGTTGTACCTGTAAGACTACATGTCCAAAGTACCCCCCCTTACATCAGATGTCAAGAGGCCACCCACCAGCAGAAGTCAAGAGTCCCCCACCTTCCTTTACATCACAGTACACCCCCTTACCTCCTGTAGTTGCCGGGAAGAAGCTAGGGTCGGAGCTGGAAAGCAGAAAGTGCAGGGTCTGGGGGAGGACCAGAGGAGCTGAATGCTGAGACAAGGGAAGGGGGAGATGAAGGGGTGCTGTAATTGCACAGAGTGGCGCAGGATCTGTAGGAGGAGTTCTGTCCTCTTCTCTGCTGCTGACTGATGAGCTGGGGGGGACAGAGATAAGACCCTCTGAGGTTGCATGGAGAAGCGCAAGATCTATAGGAGGAGTTCTGAACTCCTCTCTGCTGATGAGATGGGGGGTTCAGAGACAAGGCCCTCTGAGGCTGTATGGAGAAGCGCAAGATCTGTAGGAGGAGTTCCAAACTCCTCTCTGCTGCCGACAGCTAAGACAAGGTAAGGGCAGAAATAAGGGGGTTGCCGTAGCTACAGGAGAGGTGGGAGGCCACATGAAATGGCCTGGAGGGCCAGATTCGGCCCTGGGGCCTTGTGTTTGACACATGTGATATAGGGTCTAGGATTAAAAGTACCATTTCAGTGTTTGCAGATGACACCAAGCTATACAGTGAAATAAAGTCCTTATAGGATGTCTCCAACTTATAAGCCAACCTCAATGCACTGTTTAATTGGGTGTGGCAAATGAGGTTTAATGTTAATAAATGTAAACTTATGCACTTGGAGTGTAAGAATATGAACTGTGGGTATAGAGTTGTGTATATGGGATTGTATGTTTTTTTTTTTTTTTATTGGTTGAACTAGATTAACTTTTTCAACCTGACTTCTAATGCAACTATGTAACTATATAATGTAACAACCAACAATAAGTCTAGCTCTCAGTGGCTAGGGCAGAGAGCCACCCAGGGAGGTGTAATATATAACTGGGATACAAAAAGCAACTCTATGGAAACTAACCACACCAGGAGTGGTGTGGAGGCAATGTATGAAAAGCCTGGGAACCACATGTACCAGTGCTAATTGTGGAACCCTGGATCGAAAGAGGGAGTGAGACCCTCTAACACAAAAAACAGTCTCTGGGATTTGCCCAGAGACTGTTTTTTGTGTTAGAGGGTCTCACCCCCTCCTTCGATCCAGGGTTCCACAATTAGTGCTGGTACATGTTACATACTAGTTACATAGTTACATAGCAAACGAGGTTGAAAAAAGACACAAGTCCATCAAGTCCAACCTATGTGTGTGTTTTTAATATCAGCCTTAAATTGTATACCCCTCAATGTTGTGGTCCCTTAGGTGTGCATCATCCTCACTGCTCTTACCGTAAAGAACCCTCTACGCTTTTTTCATTAAACCGCCTTTCTTCTATTTTTAGTGAATGGCCACATGTCTCTGTGTGCTCCCTTGCACGGAATAGTTTTGTACCTACTGTGGGGTCACCAGTACAGTATTTGTACATTGAAATCATATCCCCTCTTAAGCGTCTCTTCTCCAGAGAGAATAAGTTCAGTGCTTGTAATCTTTCCTCATAACTAAGGTCCTCCAATCCCTTAATAAGCGTTGTGGCCCTTCTCTGTACCCTTTCCAATACCAGGACATCCTTCCTGAGGACTGGTGCCCAGAACTGGACGGCATACTCCAGGTGCGGCCTCACCAGAGGCTTGTATAGTGGGAGAATTATTGATTTATCCCTGGAGTTGATCCCTTTCCTGATGCATGCCAACACTTTGTTAGCTTTGTTTGCAGCAGCTTGGCATTGCATGCCACTGCTGAGTCTGTTCTCCACTAGGACCCCTAGGTCTTTTTCCATTCTAGATTCCCCCAGAGGCTCTCCCCCTAGTGAGTAGTTTGCTTTTTTGTTCTTGGTACCCAAATGCATTATCTTACATTTTTCTACATTAAATCTCATCTGCCACTTGTCTGCCCACCCCATTAATTTATTCAGATCTTCTTGCAAGGTTTTCACATCCCGTGGAGAGTTTATTGCTCTGCTTAGCTTGGTATCATCCGCAAATATTGAGATTGAGCTCTTCATCCCAGTCGTTTATGAATAAATTGAATAGGATTGGTCCCAGGACAGAACCTTGGGAAACTCCACTTTCTACACCAGACCATTCTGAGTACTCCCCATTTATGACCACCCTCTGGACTCGCCCTTGTAGCCAATTTTAAATCCAGGTGCTCACCCTTTGATCCATGTTGAGGGACTTTAGTTTGTACAGTAAACGTTTATGGGGAACTGTATCAAATGCTTTCACAAAATGCAGATACACCACGTCTACAGGCCTTCCCTTATCTAGATGGCAGCTCACCTCCTCATAGAAGGTTAATAGATTGGTTTGGCAAAAACGATCCTTCATGAACCCATGCTGATTACCACTAATGATACCGTTCTCGTTACAATAATCTTGCATGCAATCCCTTATTATTCCCTTGCAAGAGCTTGCCAATTATTGATGTTAAGCTAACTGGTCTGTAGTTCCCAGAGATAGAGCTTGGTCCTTTTTTATATATTGGTACTACATTGGCTTTCTTCCAATCAATTGGCACTATACCAGTCAGAAAACTGCTCTTAAAGATCAGGTACAAGGGTCTAGCAATAACTTGGCTAAGTTCCTTAAGGACCCTCAGGTGTAAGCCATCTGGTCCCAATGACTTATTAGTGTTCAGATTTTCAAGCCTATTTCTGATTTTATCCTCAGTTAGCCATGAGGGTGCTTCCTGTGATGTGCCGTGAGGATCAGCATTGTAGTTCTGAATAATTGAGCCCCCTGTTTCCTTCGTGAATACTGAGGAGAAAAATGAGTTTTACACCTTTGCCATTTCTCCATCCTTTGCAACCAGATTACCTTCATCATTCTTTATGGGGCCAATAGGATCTGACCTCCCTCTCTTACTGTTTATATACTTAAAGAATTTCTTGCATTCCTTATTGGCCTTCTCCTTTGATTTTATGTGTGCCTTTACATCGGCGTTAAGCCATCCTGGTCTTTGGTTAGCTCGTTTAAATGTATTTCCAGTTGGGATGCACTGGCTAATACCTTTGTTTAGTATGTTCTTGAAGCACTCCGAATTTTCCTCCGCATTCATTGTTCCTAGAATTTTATCCCAGCTAACATCTTCCAGCATGGAGTGTAGTTTCTGGTAGTTGGCTCTCTTAAAATTCAGCGTCTTTGTATTCCCCTTATGTTTCTTATTTGTGTAATTTATACTGAAACTAATTGTCCTGTGATCGCTATTTCCCAGATTGCCCCTTACTTCCACGTCTGTGATCAGGTCTGTGTTGTTAGTAATCAGAAGGTCTAATAATGCTTTTTCTCTTGTTGGTGCATTTACTATTTGACCCATGAAACTGTCCTGCAGGACATTTAGGAAATGGCAAGACTTAGCTGAATGTGCAGTACCTTCCTCCCAGTCAATATCTGGGTAATTAAAATCCCCCATTATAATAACACTTCCCATCCTAGCCGCTATATGGGGGCCTATAACATATTCCCAGTATTACTTTCCCCCTGCTATCCTCCCTTTTTAGCTCTAGCCATAAGGCTTCAACTTCCTCCCCCTATCCACTACTAATGTCATCCCTCACATTTATTCTTGTGTCATTTTTTATATACAGGCATACCCCTCCCCCTTTTTTGCCCACCCTGTCCCTACGATATAGGGAATACCCCTGGAGGGTAGCCAGCCAATCATGAGAGCTGTTGAACCAAGTCTCCGAAATTCCCACAAAGTCTAATTCCTCCTCGTACAGTAGTAACTCTAGTTCTCCCATCTTGTCTGCCAGACTCCTGGCATTAGTGAACAAGCCACATAGTTTTGTCTGGACACATACTGTTCCCTTGCTGGGTAATCCTCTTTTGCATATAGGATATGTTACACTACTCGCCTCGGATTTAAATTCTTTATTCGACCTATCACTCCTCCCTCCAATACTACCCCCTGAACTCTGTTCCACTCTGGCTATTTCTAAGTCTGGACCCTCCCCCCCCGTTGCATAGTTTAAAAGCCCCTCTAACTTTTTGGCCATCCTCATTCCCAGCCGGTGTGCACCTTCCCCATTTAGGTGCAGCCCATCCTTTCTATAGAGCTCGTAACCGATTGAGAAATTGGCCCAGTTCTCCAGGAACCCAAAACCCTCCTTTCTACACCAGCTCCTCCTCCTGTGGTTAACTATATAATGTAACACCCTGTGTTACCAGAATACAGTGTCACTGATGCTATCTATGAGAATTGTACTGTTCCATAACACCACAAAAAGTTTAAAGGTGTCTCCAAAGTGTGTGATGCATTTAAGGGATTGGTGTTTTTACCATGTCACCCTAAGGGCTCATGCACACTACAGCTCAAAAAAAGCAGCTTTTACATTTAAGATTTTATTCTCTGCCTAAAAGCTTGAAGAAACTTGAGTTTTTTGGACTCTTTTGCGTGTTTTGATTGAGCTTTTTTGAGAATAAGCATTTTTTTTCACAAACCCTCCCTTCAGCTAATTTTTTATTTTTTGTGTGCATTTTCAAGCTTTTTTGCACTTTCTCTTGCTTTTGCACGTGTTTTGGGCACTTAGGCATCTTTTCTATCTGGAAGCTTCTCCCAAAAATGTGAGTTTGGTGGGGGGGCTCTGCCAATAAGATTATATACCTGTCATCTCCTGAAAGGACACATTGGCTAACATGGAGGGAATTTCCAGGCAGAAAAATATGAGAGCTCACAAATGCTCAAAAGCCTGTAGGAGCAACTTCTTTAAGCTTATTTGAGATGAAATGTGCATGAGCCCTAAGGCCTCATGCACACAGAACATTTATTTAACTCTAAGGCCCCTTTCACACTGTGACCGCCCGGGCATCAGCGGTAAACTGCCGCTAATTTAGCGGTGATCTACCGCTGTAATAGCAGGGCTATGGCGCCGCTATTCGGACGGCAGCAGGGCACTTTTAACCCCCCCAAAGGGGTTAAAAAGAGGTTAAAAGTGCCGGTGATCGACATTTCCGGAACGGTGTACAGCCGCTTCGGGAGCACTGCCCATTCATTCCAATGGGCAGGGGTGGTGGAGGAGCGGTGTATACACCACTCCTTCACTGACACAAAAATGGCAGTAGTTTGATTTTCCTCCCACAAGCGCACTTCCCCGAGCCGCCCCAGTGTGAAAGGACACACTGGGTTTAATGGGGAGATGCTTTACAGGTGCTATTTTTAGCTAAAGTGTGAAAGGGGCCTAATAGAAGCCAGCAGCAGAAAAAAGTCTGGAGCTTGAAAAAGTGTCTAAAGCTTTTACAAGCTTTTGGGAGCTTTTACAGGCATAAACTCTTGGATGTTAATTCATTTCATTGGTTAGAATAAATTATTTATTATTTCATTGATATGAATTAATGCTCACACACTAACATTTAGCAGCTTTTAGAAGCTGTTAGTAGCTTCTAGCAGCTTCTTTGACCTTTTAGTAGCTTCGGGCATTTTTTTTTACCCAAACTCTGCTGCTCCTGAGAGCACTGGCAGTGGGTTTTTTTCCTGCCTCTAAAAGCTTCTAAAAGCTCCTTCCACTAAACACTGCTAAAAGCCAATGTGTGCATGGACACATAGGCTAACATGGGGGTGTTTGGAGGCAGGAAAAAAAAAACATCAGACGCCCCTAGGAGCAGCTGTAAAAACATCCAGTGTGCATGTGGCCTTAAATTCACATTAAAAAGAGGACCCTCTCTCCACTGTATGGTATTTAGCCACTTGCTGACTGGGCACTTAAACCCCCTTCCTGCCCCGGCCAATTTTCAGTTTTCAGCTCTGTCCCTCTTTGAATGACAATTGCATGGTCATGCTACCCAAATTAAATTATCATTTTTTTCCCGCAAATAGAACTTTCTTTTGGTGATATATAATCACTGCTGGGTTTTTTATTTTTTGCTAAAAAAATGAAAAAAGACAGAAAATTTTAAAACAAAAAAACAAAAAGAATTTCATAGTTTGTTTTAAAATTAGCAAACAGGTAATTTTTCTCCTTTGTTGATGTGCACTGATGAGGCGGCACTGATGGGCACTGATAGGCTGCACTGATGGGCATTGATAGACTGCACGGATGGGCACTGATGAATTGGCACTGGTGGGCACTGATAAGGGGCACAGATGGCCACTGATAGGTGGCACTGATGGGTGGCACTGAAGGGCACTGATAGGTGGCACTGATAGGAAGCACTGATAGGTGGCACTAATGGGCACTGATGGGTGGTACTGATAGACACGGGTAGGTGACTGGTGAGGCACTGATGAGGTGGCACTGGTGGGCACTGATAGGTGGCACTGATGGCCACTGATGGGTGGCACTGAAGGGCACTGATAGGTGGCACTGATGGGCACAGGCAGGTGATACTAATATGCTGTACTGATAAGTGACACTGGTGATGAGGCACTGATGGGCACTGATTGGCAGCACTGATGGGCACTGATAGGTGGCACTGGTGGGCACTGATAGGCAGCACTGATATGAACTGATAGGTGGCACTGGTGGGCACTAGTGGGCTCTGCTATGCAGCAGTGGGTGTCCTTCTCCAGCACCCATGTCCCTCTGACAGCTGGCAGCGCAAGGAAAAAAAAGCTGATCACGATCCTCTTTTTACATCATGTGATCAGCTGTCATTGGCTGACAGCTGATCATGTGGTAAGGTGCCAGGATTGGCCTCTTACTCCGATTTGTGATCAGCCGAGTCCCGTTGACTCGCTGATCACAGAGCGCTCCGCGCGCCCTGCAGGGGGCTCACAGGAGGCACATGCTCAGGAGAACTTACATGGCGCCCTCCCGGCAATTTAGGCCCACACTGTAACCGTCTTTTGGCTATAGTGCGGGCATGAGGAGGTTAAAAATGTTTCTTAGCATAGGTACATGTCACCCATGGCGATGTCCAGCTCCATATATGTCCTTTGCATATTTATCCTTAAAAAATATTCAGAATTAATTTTCTGGATTTGCCCCTCCCATTGACTTTAATAGGGTTACGTTTTATATTTGCCATTGATGATGAATTTGACAAATGCTCAGCGAACTGAAGCAAGACACATTTTTCCTAGTACCCTAGGACAGGAAGTGTGTTACTGAAGGAAAAAATTAAAACAAATGAGGCCACCAAATATGAGGGCTGATAAGCTGGAATTTATTACATTTTTGTTCTTGAGTTTAGATGCAATTTAAACACCAGTGTTTAGATACACTTTAAATCAAAAAGTGAAAATACACTTTAAATGCAAAATATCAGCATGTCATCTTTTCTTTCCCTGTTCTTGAATGCTCTTATTTGTCCTCTCATGCTTTATTTAGTGTGGCTTGTGAGCATCAGTCATGTTATATCATGGTGACTGATCAAATGAGCATACTACTCAGATTCCTCCCACTCTCATCATTTAATTAAAATAATGCAGCTGACATTCCCTCCACCTGTCACATGGAGTCAGTGTGACTTTCCTGTAACTTACCGAATCTAGAAATGTATAATGCTTGCAATCAGTGGAGTCCGTGACTGGGTTCACTTCTTTTATATGCATCATACCATTATAACAAGCATACAGCAAGGCTGATCCATTATTAACAGAAAGCAACATTTTATTTTCATATTTATTCCCTTCAAAGATCAGAATCAGAAAAAGAATTAATGAGACATGAAAAGCTTCCCGAATACAGAAAAAAGCAAAATCAATTAATTGCTGTCTTACGTCAATCAAAAATTAATTATACATGGAACATTTTGTTATGCCATTGCATTGTATTTACCAATTATTTCTCTATTCAACAACAGCCTCGGAAAACTCCAGGAGACATTTATACCCACGCTGTGCTGTACCATCGTGACATTTTATGAAAGGTTTAGCACTTTTCTCTTGTAATACATACTTTCAAGAGCTCTACTCTCCTGGCTAGGTTGAATTTTGCTCCTTTCAAAAATTAGTTCCCAAAAGTTAACAAGTAACAGCGATAATGACAGAGAACGGGGGAGGAGGGCAAGAGCAATGAAGGAACAGTGATATAGATGTGTCACTGAGTAAAAAAATTGAGTTGGGAACAGAAATTAAGTACTTCAATTATTTAACACTTATTTTGGATTTAGGTGTTAGGATCGAGCAAATATTTATAGTTGCATTATTAAAAATGATTGCAAAGAGCAAAGAGACCAAGCACAATGGACAACAAATAGCTTGAACACAGATGGTACCACTTCTTATGGTCTACTGATCTTTCTGCTTACTGTCTGCAGTGCAGTGCTTAACCTATACCCTACATAAATCAACAGCTGGTAAGACTATCTAAGCCTAAGTTCACATTGATGCGATTTGACATGTCAAATCGCATGCCTAATCGGCGGATATTGCCCGCAATGGCACCATCCGAATCGATTCCCAAAAGTAGTTTCTGTACTACTTTTAGCGATTTCATGTGCGATTTCAATAGACATCTGTGCAGGAAACCACACAGATGTCTCTGAAATCGTTGGACTGACATGTGGGAATGAAATAGTGCGAGTTCAGCTGAACTTGCACGGTTTTAATCCCACAGCAGTGTGAATCTAGGTTATAGTCTACAACAGGGGCCACCAAACTTTCTAAACAACGGGCCAGTTTACTGTCTTTCAGACTTCAAGGGGGGCCAGACTGTGGCCATTGGGAGTAGAACAGGTCCCAAAGTCAGTGGAAAAAACAATGCCCCATCTTTGTTGTCAGTGGGAGGAATTGTGCCCTATCTTTGGTGTCATTGGGAGGAATCGTGCCCTATTGTTAGCATCATTGGGAGGAATCGTGCCCTATTGTTAGCATCATTGGGAGGAATTGTGCCCTATTGTTAGCATCATTGGGAGGAATTGTGCCCCTTCACTGGTGGCAGCCCGTCCAAATGGGGCGCAGGGGCGTAGCCCCCCTAATCCATGCGCCTGGCCCCTAATCTACATGCAGGGCACTGGATTCATGGATTTCAATTGTTTTTTTTTTAAAGTACATAATTAGAGCCTGAGGCTCTAATTGGCTTCAAAAAAGGGTGAAACATAAACATACAATATCTGTGCTTAAAGCTAAAAACAGCAGCTGACAAAAAATTGCTTGATCAACAATTAAACATATAAAAAAAATAGTATTGCAGCACTAAGATGTTTAAATATACCGTCCATAGAGGATCCGCAGATGAAAGAGGAGTCCCAACACCAGCACTTGTGTATAGAAATGGAAGGAAAAACAATCCACCAACGTGTCCAGCAAGTCTCCTTACCAGAAACCAATGGAAAAAACGCATGTAAAACTCAAATTTCCTCCACAGATCAGGCCAGCCAAAGGGACATCCTTTGCAGACACCTCTTCATGTAGCACACTTGATCGGATCAGCAAGCATATAATAGAAGCAACCCTCCTCTTCTCTGCTGCCAGAGCCCGCAATGTGTCCTCTCTTTCATTTGTGGATCCTCTATGGACTGTATATTTAAACATCTTAGCACTGCAATACTATTTTTTTCAAAAAAGGGTGGGCTCGGGGCGCATAGCACTGCGCCCTGAGCCCACCCAGTTGTGTGACAATAGCAAATGAATATTCACTATTTGCTTCCTGATTCTCCTCCTGGCCAATCAGATAGTGGGTCTCAAGGCTAGTCTATATGATAAAAGGAATTTGCATTACATTCAACAGTGAATGTGCTTTGTACCCAGAAAGTACTCCCTAATTACTGCACCACAAGCAAGAGCCTCACAGGCATGCATAAACCTCAACACAAAGCAAAAAAAAAATAAAAAATCATTTTCATTACACATGCTTTTCTAGATGCAGAATATTGACACAGAGCTTATGCTTTGTTTGAAATTACCTCAAAGAACATTATTAAAATAAATGTTGACTACTTTGTAAATTGCAACCATGGATATAAAACACTTTAATCTAAACTATGCAATGTACAGCACAGCTTATAGTATACCTCAGCCAGGAATATGTAATGTAAAGCACAGCTTACAGAATGCAGTGGTCAGGGGTATGTAATATACAGTACATTACAGCTTACCGAGTACAGTGGTCATGGGTATGTATTTTACCTCACAAATTACAGAGTACAGTGGTCAGGGATGTGTATTTTACCTCACAAATTACAGAGTACAGAGGTCAGGGTATGTATTTTACCTCACAAATTACAGAGTACTGTGGTCAGGGATGTGTATTTTACCATACAAATTACAGAGTACAGAGGTCAGGGGTATGTATTTTACCTCACAAATTACAGAGTACAGTGGTCAGGGATGTGTATTTTACCTCACACATTACAGAGTACAGAGGTCAGGGGTATGTATTTTACCTCACAAATTACAGAGTACAGTGGTCAGGGATGTGTATTTTACCTCACAAATTATAGAGTGCAGTGGTCAAGAATATGTAATGCACAGCACAGATTAACCACTTGAGTTCCCAACGCTATTTTAAAATGGTGCTGGAAGAGTGGATGACTATTCACCCCAGTGCACTTTTTAAACAACACTGGGATTCAGCAGCTCCTGTGGTTCCCATCATGAGTTCGGGCTGGAACCATTGACTGTCTGTGATGACTGGCATCTAGAAATAAGCCCAGGAGCTGAAAGTTTAAGGTCCTGGGATTCTGATGCTTTTACAGATTGATCCATAGGATCATACTATAGAAGCAAATATAAACACTATGCTCCAGGGGGAAGGGGTTGGATAGTGACTGACATTATATCACAGCATGTCCTGTCAGTATAGAGGCTCTGACAGAGCTTTTGCAACCCTGTCCAACCTCTTCTGCTGCATAGTTGCATGAGGGTTCAGTCTCCACTAATCAGATCGAGCTCCCCCACGAAGAAAAACAATTACATTTTCTACTTTTTGCATACACCTGTATGCCAGAGCTATGTTTATGTGAGATCTGAAAATATATGTACACAAACATTTGGTATGCTTTACCCTCTCCTTCCCCTGTCCACAGTACACCTTAAGAGTGGATACCTGGTCTATTTAGTCATATGACAGAGTCATAGTTACATAGTTAGTCAGACTGAAAAAAGACACAAGTCCATATAGTTCAACCAAAAAAAAAAAAATAGAAAGATTATATATAACCATGCAATCCCATATACAATCCTTCACCCACAGTTGATCCAGAGGAAGGCAAAAAAACCCAGCAAATCATGGTCCAATTTACTATAGCGGGGGAATAAATCCTCCCTGATCCCCCCGAGAGGCAATCGGATACACCCTGGATCAACTTTACTTAAAAATGTTAGTACCCAGTTATATTAGTTACATTAAGTACATTGAGTCAAGGA
>BLSH010335091.1:606968-620261 GCA_018402905.1 Glandirana rugosa
ACCTCTCCTCCTATGCAGTGGGAAACACTAAAATGTGTGGTGAGAGGCTTATTTATAAAGCATGGATCCAGACTAAAAAGAATAGAAACAAATAAAATATTTCTTTATTAAAGGACATCTCGGTATTAGAAAAAATTCACAAACAAAGTCCCAACCAATAAATCGACTTAATTTAACGGATAAACAAAGGGAACTACAAACCCTATTAAATAAACAGACATTACGATTGAGAGATAAAAATCGGGCATTATATTACCAACAGGGCAATGAACCAGGCCGATTACTAGCACGAACGCTGCGACAAAGCATAGAGACCACATCTATATTAAAAATACAACAGGAATCAGGAAGGTTGACATATGACCCTAAAGAAATAATAAATTCCTTTCAAAAATATTATACTAAAATATATAATGTTACTAGTCCAACAACGGGGAAGGAATTGGAGATATATCGCCAAAAAATACAACAATACATTAAAGAGACAGCTATACCATCTTTGCCAAATGAAACAATAGAAACATTAGAGAAAGACATAACTGTGGAGGAGATCCAACAAGTTATTATATCCCTGGCCCTTGGCAAAAGCCCAGGTCCAGATGGATTTACGTCACGATTTTATAAGATGTTAGAGGACGTCTTAGTGTCATTAATGAATAAAACATTCAATCCGATCTCCGTCTCCCGGCCTTTCGTCCCACAGGGAATGGAGGCACATATTAGAGTAATCCCTAAACCTGAAAAAGATCATACATTATGTGGAAATTACCGACCCATATCTCTTACCAATATGGATCTACGGATATATGCTAAGATTATTGCTAATAGACTCACTCCAATAATGCCCATATATATTCATTCTGATCAGGTGGGTTTTACGAGGGGCCGGGAGGCTAGAGATAATACGTTGAAAACGGTCACATTGGTGGAATATGCTCGGAGGAGCGCCATCCCATCCTGTCTTCTCTCTATAGATGCTGAGAAGGCATTTGACAGGGTGGGATGGTGCTTCCTAGAGGAGGCTCTGAGGCAATGGGGGATAGGCCCCCGCTTGCTTCAGAGAATTATGACCCTATACTGTGGCCCAAAGGCGAGAATTCGGATAGGGGGTAATCTCTCAGAGTTAATATCAATTACAAATAGAACGCGACAAGGATGCCCTCTGTCCCCCTTGCTGTATATATTGGTAATGGAACATCTGGTCACGGCCATTCGTAATAATCCAGATATACAAGGGATAAGGGTCAAAGATAAGGAATATAAAACATCAGTATATGCAGACGACCTATTAATATACGTGACCAATCCAATTATTACATTACTGAACCTTATCCATGAATTTAATCGATTTGGAAGGTTGAGTAACTTTAAAGTAATTTACGAGAAATCGGAGGCTTTAACTATATCATTAACAAATAAAACTCAAGGCCATCTTCAGAGGAACTTTCCCTTTAGATGGCAAAAGGAAGCATTTAACTATTTGGGTATATATATACCCCAAGATATAAAGAAACTTCAAGAATTAAACTATAAACCTCTGATTAATAAAATGATAAATATACTCAAAAAATATGATAAAAGAACTCTATCATGGATGGGTAGGATAAATGTAATAAAAATGGATATATTACCAAAAATGTTATATGTATTTCAAGCAATCCCGATAATGCCTACTACAACTTTATTACATCATTTATGAAGTACTATAAGAGGGTTCATATGGGAGCATAAAACCCCCCGTATTAAAAGAGAAATACTAAGAACAAAATTCAGGGGAGGATTAGCCCTCCCAGACTTTGTAAGGTATCTACGAGCGGCACATATAACAAGGATAGTAGACTGGTTCCATAATATGAAACATAAACAATGGGTAAAACTGGAGCAAGATATTATGGCCATGGAAGTGAGGTCTCTCCCATGGATAACACCTAAAAATCAACCTAGGACAGACGAAATGCCATCGTTAGTCCATTCAACGTTAAAAGTCTGGGACTCTGTGATGAAGAAAAATTGTTTGTCTTCTCAAATTGGCCCCCACTGTTCTCAAATCCAGAATTCCAACCAGCAGCAGAAGCCTTAGTCTTCTTAAAATGGCATAAACAGGATAATATTAGACTAACCCAGACGTTAATAAATGGTAAACTCCCCCCGCTAGATATGCTAGGGGAAGAAAATAGAGGTAATTGGATGCAGTATAAACAGTTACAAACTTCCATACACTCATTAAATCAAAGAGCACCATTAGAAAGACCATTAACAGAGTTCGAAAAGATACTGTTACAAATAGAAAAACCAAATCATGTATTATCAATAATATATAAATGTTTGCTCCCCAAAGAACTTGAAGAAGTAATATACTTAAATAAATGGGAAATAGAGCTGGGAACAAAAATATCGTTATCAGACCGAGAACGATCCCTGATATTAACACACAAACTATCCCCTTCTACTAGATATCAGGAGAGAAATTATAAAATTATAGCGAGATGGTATCGATGTCCAGTTAACTTACATAAAATAAATGAAAATAACTCAGATAATTGTTGGAAATGCAAAAATATGAAAGGAACAATGGCACATATGTGGTATTTCTGTCCGAGGATTGGGCAATTCTGGTCAGAGGTATTTGACATATATAGCGAAATTACTGGCTCCACCATACAATTAGATGTTCAAGTTTCGGTTTTGTCAATAATCCCGGGGTCAATAAAAAAGATTAAAGAAGGAATACTACGGCATATGCTGACAGCAGCGAGAACAGTAATAGCCCGGAAATGGCGCAAAGAGATTGCTCCATCAATCACGGAGTGGGTGTGTGAGATGGGCGAGTTGCGCTCTATGGAGGAGACAATTAGAACGGAGGATGGTTTAAGAGAAAAGTTTTTAAAAACATGGAAACAATGGGATGAAGCCAGAATGTCTGGTATAATAAAAAAATATATAAAAAAGGAAGCTTGACCTGGCCGGGGTCATATAAATTAAATTCCAATATAATTTTTTTTTTCTCCTCTTTTTTTTTTTTTTTTTCTCTATTTGTCTTCTTTGTCGGGTTAGGGAGGGGGTTTTTTCTATTAAACGTATTACAGACAGGGAGGGCAGAAAGTAGGCAGAAATGGAAAAGAAACACTTAGGGAGATCCTCAAGATACCTAGTACAACAGTATGTATGGATCATGTCATATAACACTTGACTTTGTGAAATGGATATCTGCCTGAAATATGCTATCTTTATGTTATGTATACGGTAAAAGTTTTTGTTTTTTCAAAACGAATAAAAAGAAATTGTAAACAAGTGTGACGTACCTAACCCTGTCTCCGTGGTTTAGGTGGTAGAGGTGGGATAGTTTAGAGGCTAAGTAATAGAACAAGAGGTCTGGGACAGCCGCCCCACCAGAGGCTATCGGGAGTTTAAGGGCCTGCCAGGGTAGTTTGTGACGTGATGAGCCCCAAATGAAGGTGTTAATGATAGATTCCATAGCTTTTAGGGAGCGTATCGGGATGGAGCATTGGGTGTGCCAGAAGATATATAGCAGTTTTGGGAGGAGGACCATTTTTACTAGGCTAATACGCCCCATTACTCCAAGGGGGAGGCGCGACCAGGTTTGCGTTTTAGACTTGAGGATATCGTATAATGGCTCAAAATTAAGGTCAGTGTAATCCGACAGGAAGTGGGAGACCTGCACACCAAGATACTTGATCGTGCGAGCCCTAATCAATGGTAGAGCCGCCTGATCGGCAGTGGGGACATGAATGTCAATAGGGAGAATTTGGGACTTCGACCAGTTGATCTGTAGCCCAGAGAACCCACCAAAATGTTGAATAAGCTACAGAGCTGCCTGAAGGGAGGGACCCGAGTCAGCCAGGTAAAGAAGCATGTCGTCAGCATAGAGGCTGACGACTTCCGTGAGCTCACCGCAACATAAGCCTCTGATATTGGGATGCGCTCTAATGGTGGATGTATTAAATGTGAAATGGCTTTATTCAGGCGGAGGGCAAGAATTTTGGCAAGTATCTTAACATCTAATTGTAATAGGGATATAGGGCGGTAGGACTCAGGATACAGGGGATCTTTACCAGGCTTGGGGATGAGGACTATAAGGGCTTCACCCATCGAGGCTGGGAGGGTGGAGGACTGAAATATGAGGTTATAAAGTTTGCAGAGTTGAGGGATAAGTAGTGCCCCGAATTGTCTGTAGAATTCAAGGGGCAGGCCATTGGATCCAGGTGCCTTAGCTGGGGGGAGGCTCGCCATAGCCTCCTCTATGCAGTCGGTGGTGATAGGTGCCTTTAACTGAGCAATCTGGGACGGAGTTAGCCCAGGGAGCTCTACATCTTGAAGAAATTGGACTAAGTCTGCCTGGGGGTAGTTGGCCCTGCATGTATACAGGTCAGAGTAAAAGGACCGGAACTCTGCAGCCACCAGCTCAGGGCTGGAGACCACTGTCCCTGAGGAACGAAGCTCCACTACAACCGGAGGTTTGTTGTCCATATGGGCCATGTATGCTAGGAGCTTACCCGCGCGCTCGCCATGCTCAAACACCCGTTGCCTGGCAAAGAAGATTCCCTGCTTGGCCTTTTCAGAGTGTAGCTGGTTAGTGAGTCTGGATTGTGTGCGTAGCAGGGAAGCATTGGTGAGGGAGGGATCACTAATAAAGGCCTGTTCACAGGCCACCAATTGTTCCTCCGCCTGTTGCAGTAGAAGTCTTGAGGATCTTTTATATCTGCATATTCATGTGGAGAGGTACATACGGGCATGCAATTTAAAAGCCTCCCACACGGTGCCGACTGGGGCCGACCCACCATTGGTGCGAAAAAAATGCGCCCATTCTCGCTGACAGGAGTCCAGGTCCGGGAGGACCGATAGCCAAAATGGGTTCAGCCGCCAGACCCTCACCGTGGGGGGGGGGGGGGGTGACCCTCAGGGTGACCCAGTATGGGGCATGGTCCAAAAGTATTCTGACACCAAAGCCCGCATCTAGGACATCCAGGAGAATTGGGGGCGATACGAGGATAAGATCAATAGGAGACATGGCTGAGTGTGAGGGGGTAAAGCAGGAGAATTGGATCTGGTCTGGATATTTATGCCTCCAGGTATCCTTTAGTAAGAACTCCTCGAGGAATCCGCCGAATCTTGTGATTCGTTGCGGTGGGGTAGCGTGATCAGTGGGGCCCAATCTGTCCATACCTGGGTTGATGAGCATATTGAAGTCCCCGAGCCATATTGCAGGCACTGTGGGATGTTGGGCCATAAAGGACACACCCTGATGCAGGGGACCAAACTGAAAGGGGGGTATAGTACGCCATCAGAAGGACCTCAACCCCATTAATAGAGGCATGTAAAAATAAAAAACTACCTTGGGGGTCTGACCGCACGCCATGCAGCTGGAACCGTGTAGACCTGGAGATCAAAATGGCGACTCCTTGGGAGTTGGAGGAGAAGGGGGCCTGATACAACCATCCCACCCAGGGTTTTTTAAGAGCCATCTGCGCCTGACCGGTAAGATGGGTTTCAACCAGCACCGACACGTCGGCCCGCATAGACTTAAGATGAGAGAGGATTGCGTTCCTTTTAGGCTTGGCGCCAAGACCTCTTGCATTCCAGGTTAACAGTTTTAGTGGCGCCATAATGTTTGGGGAGAAGCTACACGGCGAGCGGCCCGACCCAGCCAGGGGAGCCCCCAACCACAACGCGACATGCAAGTGTACACCGCTGCCGCATCATGTGGGCGGGCCCATGGGCACAGTACAACCACATATAGAGCATAGTAATGGATACATATAACATATAGGACGACCGCCGCGAGGGCACGCCCGGCGCCAGGAACGGTGCCAGCAGTAGAGTGCGCCCACATGAACAGTAATTTGCGACCTGTCAAAGAAAAATAGAAAGAAACTAGAAAAAACATAAAACCAACATTAACAATACTGAACCAGCTTGTCGGGCTCAGCCAGCAGGTATTCACCAGCAGCAGTATGACATGGGCTGGCCAGGAAAACCAAACATGTTGTGCAGAGAAACCTGCAAGGGTCTCAGCCGCGGGGGGCGAACATAAACTGCAGAGGGCACAGCAGTGCAATTTAGCACAGTTCCAAATGTACGTGTAGTTCCATAGTGCGGACAAACCGTCCATCTATTAGGGTTACGTATGGCTTGGATAGTGATATCTCCAGGGAGAGCAGGGACTAGGAAAGAGATAGGGCAACATATGGGGTGGGCAGTCAGATTGGGTGGCGGGTGGCCCAGGGGCAAAAAATCAGAGCAGGATACAGTACTCACGCTTGGGTGACACCGCCAGGAAACAGGAGTCCCGCCACCAAGTATGTGCTGTGGCACAGGTCTTTGAGGTCTACTGTATTAAGCAGGAGCTGGGCCGGCAGCATCTACTTGTTCCATCCACGAGAGGACAGCATCCGGATCTTCAAAGGACTGCACCCTGCCGTCGGCTACCACCCAGAGTCTGGCCGGAAAAAGCATGGAGTAGGCTAGATGACGCGCCCCGAGTCTCCGCTTGACCTCCACAAAGCGAGCCCGCTTCTTCTGGACTGCGGCGGAGAAGTCAGGGAACACTGCGACGTTGCAGCCATTGAACGGGATATTGCCCTTCTCACGGGTAAGGCGCAGAACGGTGTCCCGGTCCCGGTAGTTGAGCATCTTGGCTATAAAGGTTCTAGGTGGGGCGCTAGCAGGGGGGGGCGAGCCGCCAGTCGGTGAGCCCTCTCCATGACAAACAAGGATGAGAAGGCTTTATGCCCAAAAGTTTTAATGAGGAGAAAGTCGGAAGGTCCGAGCCCTCCACGCGCTCAGGAAGACCCACGAAGCGCAGGTTGCAGCCGCGAAGCCTATTCTCCATGTCCTCTTGCTTGGAGAGGATGGCATTCAGCTGGTGTTGCATGCGCTCGGTGGTCACCTGCAGCGGCGGCAGGTCTTCTTCCACGAGGCCTATCCGGCGCTCCGCCTCTGTAACCCGTTCGCGCAACTTGTGGGCATCCTGCCCGAATCAGAGAGATATCGATTTTTATCTCCTCGATCCGCACCATCAGGGTGGATTGGCAGGTGGAGATGGCATTAAGGACCCTGGTGGTGTCAGCCGACACTAGTTCCTCAGGGCGAGGTGAAGGGGAGCGGCCATCTTGCTCTAGGTGTTCCCGCTCCCCATGCCTGTATTTGTCAAGCTTGGAGATGGCCTCCGACACCCTTTTAGGTGGAGACATGATGAAGCAGATCGCAGGG
This sequence comes from Glandirana rugosa, assembly GCA_018402905.1. Classification (NCBI taxonomy): domain Eukaryota; kingdom Metazoa; phylum Chordata; class Amphibia; order Anura; family Ranidae; genus Glandirana; species Glandirana rugosa. The sequence goes on from BLSH010335091.1 coordinate 614,199, forward strand.
TAATGAGGGGGTGATGCAGCAGGCTGAGGGTGATAGTATTAGCCCCAAGGATGGTAAGAAAGGATGTCGGATGGACGGTTCTCACAGGCTGCACGTCTTACTCCATGCGGCTCCGGACCACGCCCCTAGTGGATAGCACTTTTGCCTAGCAGCAAAAGGGTCGCTGGTTCGAATCCCAACCACGACACTACCTGCCTGGAGTTTTCATGTTCCCCCTGGGCCTGTGTGGGTTTCCTCCGGGTACTCCAGTTTCCTCCCACACTCCAAAGACATACTGGTAAGTTAATTAGGTCCTGTCTAAATTGGCTCTAGTATGTGTATGTATGTGAGTTAGGGACCTTAGATTGTAGGCTCCTTGAGAGTAGGGACTGATGTAAATGTACAATGTATATGTAAAGCGCTGCGTAAATTGACGGCGCTATATAAGTACCTGCAATAGATTGTAAGCTCCTTGAGAGTAGGGACTGATGTAAATGTACAATGTATATGTAAAGTGCTGCGTAAATTGACGGCGCTATATAAGTACCATAAATAAATAAATTATTTTTGTGGTCGATACAACAGTCCAAAACACATTTAGCACTGGTATATAGTGATGTGGTTTCACAACATAGAATTTTGACTGATGTTGCATAAAGGGAAACTATACCCAGATAATGCACACTAAAGCATTCACCTCTGTAGCTAAAGACATTGTGGAAAAATGCATTTTCAAACTTTACAACAGAGGCTTTGGCCCTATTACTTTCTATTGCAACAGACTTTGGACAGCCTGATAGCCTTTTAATGTTGGCACACAAGGTGTTTCTAAACTTTTAGAAGCTAACTTTAGAGTCTTTGTAGCAATCTTTGAGCATCTTTGGGAATGGATTGCTTCAGACTACATACACCTAAAAAGGGCAGTGATGGGTTGCTTTAAAGCTTTACTGAAAGAATAGTCTGTCCTGTCTCTACTCTTGTGGGCTTTTGATCTGTGAGGATCTGGGATGAGCAATTGAGTCTGGGTCCAAAAATAATGTGAACTTAAAGAGTAACTCCAGTTTTGTTGAGGTAAGAAAATCCCCTCTGGGTGGTTAAAGGGTAACTCCAAAAAAGGAGAGGGAAAAAATAGCAAATAAAAAAAAATATTATAGCATAGATAATTGTGACACAAGTCATATTGCAAATGAATGTTATTAAAACGTATCTTTCCTTTTCAATCTGCAGAGCTGTAATTTTCTGTAAAATGCAATGCAATATGGCTACCTGGAGGTGTTCTGTACAAAGAATGTGTACAGAACCCCCACACAAACATAATTTCCTGCTTGTGTGATTGGCTCATTGAAGTCAAATTTCAGACACCCCCCACAACAATTTTTTTTTTTTTTTTGATGAGATACTCCTAATAGGAAATCATGTCTAAAGGATTGCAGACCCTGCAATTTTCCTCATTAGAGCCCTGCAGGTGCAGCAGCTGACTGATAATTATGAAACCGCTCCCATGAGATTCACTTTACACATGGACACAGACAAACAAGTGATTTTGACAGAATAGCTTCTTTAGTTTGGAAAAATCCTTGAAATGTACATAGATCACCCAGGGGGAATGTTTATTTTTCTTAACAAAAGTTAAGCTACTCTAATGTAAAGTGCACATCTTTTAACAAACTTTGTAGTAGATTCCTATTCTTTATTGCTCCATGTCCTTTGGATACTGATTCTGAATGGGAGGTACTGACTGGTTCAGTATAATCATCTGGCGCACTGTCAGTGTTCTAATGGTAAAAGCTGCAGGGTCTGCATCGCTTTGGAAGAATTTAATCCTTGGGGAGAATCTCACCAAACTGAAATTTCTACTGCAGGGGATGCTAAATTTGACATGCGTCTTAGTGCAGACTTCTGGGAAACAAGTGAGCCTATGCCACCAGCAGGAAATTACATTTATGGGGGCGTTCTGGTGTTCAAAAGGCCTCCAGGTTGCCATATTGCATTGGATTTTACAGAATATTACAGCGGCTGCAGATTACAAAATCATTTTAATAACAATAAATTACAACATGGCTTGTTTAGCAATTGTATACAATATACTATATTATTTTTGTTCAGTTGCTATATATTTGTTCCACAAAGTGGAGTTACCCTTTAAACTAAAACCCCCATTGAAGTCTTAAAAGGCAAATCTTGAAAATTAATTCTGGTAATTTTTAAAGCTAACAGGCAAGGAAATGTCAAAAAAGGGAATGGGGAGCTAGGCGCTGCCATGGGGGACATATACCAAACAAGAAAATCATAAATAGAAAATACCATACAGTTTTATTTTGGCTACCTGCTAGAAGCTCTGAGATGGTGTTGCCTGACTCTTGTTATGGTCTATCTACTGATCTCGTAAAACATATGTTATTATGATACCCTTCGTGTATACATTTTAACTTTGTTGGAAGATATGGTTCCTGCCCCCTTTGTATTCCTTTTTATTTCTGTACCACTTGTTATTCTTGATGCAATATTTGAATAAAATAAGATTGAACTAAAAAATACCATACATGGGGGAGAGAATCCTACTTTGAACATTGAAGAAAACATGGCGAAAACACCAATTGTTTCAATGACATGTCTAATAGATGCATTTAAGGTGTATGTGGTGTTACAGAACAGATTCCCATAGAGAGTGTCAGAGACATTGTAATCTGGCATCACATACTTTGGATGTTTAATGGATTCTTCTATCCATTGGTAATAGGTCTGAATTTTATGGTAGAAGTAGAAGCCACAGCAGATCTAAAGGTTGCAATCCGCGGCAAAATCATCACTATCCAGTTATCTCTCTGAATTAACATACCATCTTTACCACCTTATTCAACACACTCATCTTTTGACCCTGCCACTACAGAAGAGGTTTTTAAACTGTACATTTAGTCTGGCCTAGGTGAACATGTTACATCCGGCACCTCATCCCATAAAAGTCAAGAACAAGAAAGAAAGTTTGGGGTGGGATTATAACGGTGCCAACAAATAATAATGGAAGCAATAAGTACTTAAACATGAAATGTATTATTAACATGATTAAAATTGGATCAAATAAAAACATTATGTTTCCTTATACATCTCCATTATGGTGGTCACACAGAAGAGGTTCCAATTGATCGGTGGTTACAAGATTGTGTGTTTTCCCAACATGTTTTGCCAACATTGGCTTCTTCAGGGGATTATAAGCCACCAAAAATGTATATGGAACTACACAAGGAATATAGAATTACAAATGTCATAAAATATACATAATCAAAAGTATTTAAACATACACATTTAATGTACATAGTGTTATTTGCTTTATCCAGTAAGCCTGGAGCTTACCCCAGCACATCCCCGGGGATCACCACTGAAATCAACACCACTGAAGAGGGGTGGTGACCACAGCGGGCACATAAAAATCAAGCTAAAATGGAAAATAATTTATAGGAACAAATTTTTAATATATATTTGTTAAGCAAGATTCTGCAGCACCATGTTACACAAAACATTGGTGCATAGGTATAGCCCAGATATTTAAGTAACCTGTAGTGTTCACTTACTTGGAAATAAATATACAAAATATACACGGGGGGGGCACCTGCAGGTAATGTGGCTTGTATCCAGAAAAATGGATACGTTTCACAGAGATAAAAGAATAGTACACTGTAATATAGTGCTATCCTTTATCTCAAGCTCCAAATAGTTATGAAAGAACAGTATGGTAAACAATGTATGATATATGATATATGGGGAAATGTGAGACCCCTGTTCTATGGGCTTAATAGGAGTTCTCATTATAGGTTCAGTCTACATTTTATCGGTACTTCATATCGTACTATAATAAGCTAAAAAGCTTTGTCTCGTGATTAAAGAAGTAATTTAAAGAAAAAGGGGAAATTTTAAGCAAGAGGAAATAAAGGATATTGATATGTCATCAGTTTAACTGGGCCAGTTGGCTGTACACTCAGATCATGTGGCCAGAATGGTCTTGTTAGTTAACTGTGGACTTGCTGACATAGCAGCATAGCTAAACACAGACAATTCTATATAAAATGGAAGACCATATAAAAGACAACGTGACTTCAGCATGGCTGAACTGCTTTTCAAATCACATTAAATATACTGTATCTCACAAAAATGAGTACGCCCCTCACATTTTTGTAAATATTTTATTCTATCTTTTCATGTGACAACATTGAAAAAATTACACTTTGCTACAATGTAAAGTAGTGAGCGTACAGCTTGTATAACAGTGTAAATTTGCTGTCCCCTCAAAATAACTCAACACACAGTCATTAATGTCTAAACCGCTGGCAATAAAAGTGAAAATGTCCAAATTGTGCCTAATTAGCCATTTTCCCTCCCCGGTATCATGTGACTCGTTAGTGTTACAAGGTTTCAGGTGTGAATGGGGAGCAGGTATGTTAAATTGTTAAATGTTAAATCGCACTCATTCTCTCATACAGGTCACTGTAAGTTCAAAATGGCACCTCATGGCAAAGAACTCTCTGAGGATCTGAAAAAAAAGAATTGTTGCTCTACATAAAGATGACCTAAGCTATAAGAAGATTACCAAGACCCTGAAACTGAGCTGTAGCATGGTGGCCAATACCATACTGTGGTTTAACAGGACAGGTTCCACTCAGAACAGGCCTCGCCATGGTTGACCAATGAAGTTGGGTGCACATGCTCAGCATCATATCCAGAGGTTGTCTTTGGGAAATAGACGTATGAGTACTGTCAGCATTGTTGCAGAGGTTGAAGGGGTGGGGGGGTCATCCTGTCTGTGCTCAGACCATACGCCGCACACTGCATCAAATTGGTCTGCATGGCGGTCCTCTCGGAAGGAAGCATCTTCTAATGATGATGCACAAGAAAGCCTGCAAACAGTTTGCTGAAGACAAACAGACTAAGGTCATGTCCTGTGGTCTGATGAGACCAAGATAAACTTATTTGGTTCAGATGGTGTCAAGTGTGTGTGGCGACAACCAGGTGAGGAGTACAAAGACAAGTGTCTTGCCTACAGTCAAGCAGGCTATGATTAAGCACCCGTTGGTGTGAAATGCGTCAGTCGTGCATTCTGGTTCACCTGTACACTGTATGCTGTATTTTGACCAAGAATAAAGTCATTGCACAGGAATGCGGCCATCCAGTCTGTCTTTTTCTGTTTCAATGCACCTGCTTGCAGGCAGTGCCGCACCCACACTCTGGGGATAGAGGTTGAAGCAGCAGGGTCTTGAGTTACCTGGAGTGATGCTTATCTCTTCACAGTCAAGCATGGTGGTGGAAGTGTAATGGTCTGGGGCTGCAAGAGCGCTGCCGGCACTGGGGAGCTACAGTTCATTGAGGGAACCATGAATGCCAATATGTACTGTGACATACTGAAGCAGAGTATGATCCCCTCCCTTCAGAGACTGGACCACAGGGCAATACTCCAACGTGATAACGACCCCAAGCACACCCCCAAGACAACCACTGCCTTGCTAAAGAAGCTGAGGGTAAAGGTGATGGACTGGCCAGGCTTATCTCCAGACCTAAACCCTATTGAGCATCTGTGGGGCATCCTCAAACAGAAGGTGGAGAAGCACACGATCTCTAACATCCACCAGTTCCGTGATGTCGTCATTGCGGAGTGGAAGAGGACTCCAGTGGCAACCTGTGAAGCTCTGGTGAACTCCATGCCCAAGAGGGTTAAGGCAGTGCTGGAAAATAATGGTGGCCACGCAAAATATTGACACTTATAAAAGGTCGTGACGGAATTGGGAGAACCCGTACCTCAAGTGGTCTCGAAGTGTCCAACGGTGACCTCAGGAGAAGGTGAGGCGTTACTGCTGTAGTGCCTTGACCACCTACAATCTCTAGCACACGAAGAGGTGGAAGACAAACTCCTACGGGGTGTCTACGAGTTATCCCAAATCCAGACCTCTATTCGGACCGGTCAGGTAGTGGAAATGGGAGTCGAAGAAATCGTTCCGTCACCAACAGAACCCCCACACGAACCCCAGCAATAGTGCAACCTCATAACGGGACACCAGGTCAGAGACTTCCCTCCCCTAGTATGAGACGAAGTCATAC
>BLSH010335091.1:652774-672347 GCA_018402905.1 Glandirana rugosa
GATGGGGTCATACTCTACTAAAATCTTGTGATTAGACAGGGAGTGTGGTCGTCGTCCTTGGAGAGGGATATGATCATACTTAACTAAAATATTGCCATTAGACAGGGAGTGTCGTTTAGTGTTCTAAAATCATCTCATACTGGGGTAGGCAGAGGTTACTGGCGGTGCTGTGAGGGACAGATTAGTGTTCTAAAACCATCTCATACTGGAGTAGGGAGAGGTTGCTGCTTCTGTGAGGGACAGGTTAACGTTCTAAAATCATCTCATACTGTTGTAGTGAGAGGTTTCCGCTGCTGCTGTGAGGGACAGATTATCGTTCTAAAATCATCTCATACTGGAGTAGGCAGAGGTTACTGGCGGTGCTGTGAGGGACAGATTAGTGTTCTAAAATCATCTCATACTGGTGTAGGGAGAGGTTCCTGGTGCTGCTGTAAGGGACAGATTATCGTTCTAAAATCATCTCATACTGGAGTAGGAAGAGGTTCCTGGCAGTGCTGTGAGGGACAGATTAGCATTCTAAAATCATCTCATACTGGTGTAGGGAGACGTTCCTGCTGCTGCTGTGAGGGACAGATTACCGTTATAAAATCAATTCATACTAGTATAGGGAGAGGTTCCTGCTGCTGGTGTGAGGGACAGATTAGTGTTCTAAAATCATCTCATACTGGGGTAGGCAGAGGTTACTGGCGGTGCTGTGAGGGACAGATTAGTGTTCTAAAACCATCTCATACTGGAGTAGGGAGAGGTTGCTGCTTCTGTGAGGGACAGATTATCGTTCTAAAATCATCTCATACTGTTGTAGTGAGAGGTTTCCGCTGCTGGTATGAGGGACTGATTAGTGTTCTAAAATCTTCTTATACTGGATTAGGGAGAGGTTCCTTGCGGTGCTGTGAGGGACCGATTATCGTTCTAAAATTATCTCATACTGGAGTAGGGAGAGGTTCATGGCGGTGCTGTGAGGGACAGATTATTGTTCTAAAATCATCTCATACTGGTGTAGGGAGAGGTTCCTGATGCTGCTGTGAGGGACAGATTATCGTTCTAAAATCATCTCATACTGGAGTAGGGAGAGGTTGCTGGCGGTGCTGTGAGGGACAGATTAGTGTTCTAAAATCATCTCATACTGGTGTAGGGAGAAGTTCCTGCTGCTTCTGTGAGGGACAGATTATCGTTCTAAAATCATCTCATACTGGAGTAGGGAGAGGTTCCTGGCGGTGCTGTGAGGGACAGGTTAACGTTCTAAAATCATCTCATACTGTTGTAGTGAGAGGTTTCCGCTGCTGCTGTGAGGGACAGATTATCGTTCTAAAATCATCTCATACTGGAGTAGGGAGAGGTTCCTGGCAGTGCTGTGAGGGACAGATTAGCGTTCTAAAATCATCTCATGCTGGTTTAGGGAGAAGTTCCTGTTGCTGGTGTGAGCGGTGCATTCTTGCACAAAAATTAAAAGTGCGTCTACATTGCTGTTTCAAAAAAAAAGAATAATAATTTACTATTCTTTTTTTTATTGTTAATAAATAGTGCTACTTAGTACATTTTCACCTTGCTGTGCATTTCTTGCATAAAATTAAAAAGTGTGTCTACATTGCTGGTTTAACAAATAATTGAAATTTGTACTAAATAGTACATTTGTGTCCAGAATGAGGAGAGCGTCAAACAAGGGACGTGGTCGTGGCGCTGCTGGTGCTGCTGGTGTTGGTGAAGCTCCTGTTGCAAGGAGAGGACGTGGTCGATCTGTGCCAGCTACACGCACAAGTGAAACACCTTCCTTAGGTGCGAGTAGCCGACAGAACCTTCAGCGTTATATGGTAGGCCCAAATGCCGCTCAATGAATGGTGAGGCCAGAACAAGTACAGGCGATAGTAGATTGGGTGGCTGACAATGCCTCCAGTTCCTTCACATTGTCTCCCAACCCGTCCCTTGCTGAAAGCTCAGAGTTGGCACCTGAACCCCATGGCCATCTGTCTTTCACATCAGCCCCTTGTAAATCAGCCAAGCACTCTGAGCCCTAAGTCATGCAGCAGTCTCTTATGCTTTTTGATGACTCTGCTGGTGTGCTTTCTGTGGGCCATCCACATAGCCCTGCCCCAGAAGTGGAAGACATTGAGTGCATTGATGCCCAACCACTTCTGTTTCAGGATGAGGACATGGAAACACCACCTCAGCACGTCTTTGATGATGACGAAACACAGGTGCAAACTGCTGCGGCTTTCTACAGTGTGCAGACTCCTCCTCCACCGCCACATCCACCTACACTGCCACAGTCACCGCCTCCTCAACCTCCTACTCCACATCCACCTCCTCCATTTTTTTATTTTTTATGTGATTTTAAGTTATTTCCACATTTGTTTGCAGGGCACTTGTCCTACTCTTACCCAGATTTTGCTTCCTTTTGCTGCCCTGTAGCCCTTTCCAGGACTTTTTTAGAGCCATTTTTGTGCCCAAAAGTTCGGGTTTCCATTGATTTCAATGGGGTTAGGGGTACGGGGTCAAGTTCCGGTCAAGTTCGGGGGCCGAATTCAAACTTTTTCGAGAAGTTCGGCCGAACGCGCCAAACCCGAACATCCAGGTGTCCGCTCAACTCTAATGTTAAAGTCTTGTTTTTAAAAAAACAAACATGTTATACTTACCTGCTCTGTGCAGTTGATTTTGCACAGAGCAGCCCGGTTCCTCCTCTTTTTGGGTCCGTCTTCACTGTTCCTGGCCCCTCCCTCCTGTCGAGTTCCTTCACAGCCAGTAGCTTGCTATGGGGCACCCAAGCCAATTCACAGCTCCGTGTGTCCATTCTGACACGGAGCCCCAATCTGGCCCTGCCCCCCCTCTCTCCTGATTGGATAACTAACTTTGATTGACAGCTGCGGGAGTCAATGGCGCCGCTGCTGTGTCTCAGCCAATCAGGAAGAGAGTCCTGGGTGGCTAAGACACTTGTGGACATCGCTGGAGTGAGGTGGGGCTCATGTAAGTAATTTGGGTGTGCTGGGGAGGTTGTTACACACAGAAGGTTTTTTTTTATCTAAATGTATAAAATGATTTAAGATAAAAAACCTTCTGCCTTTACAACTCCTTTAAGGTCCAACAGCAGTGTATCAGGAAAATTAGTTAAAGCTTTGCTAGAAAATGTAATATAACAATTACAATTACATCACCAACATGGTGGTATATATAACACCTCCAACCACCATTTCAAATTAAGGATTGACAATGTTGTCACTTTATACTACTTGAGCCCTATCACAATCACACACTGACATACACATTCTGGGTAATAGAAACAAGATAAAGATTAAATTAAAACCAGGGGATCAGATCAGACCACGATTAGTCATTAATCAGGCATAACATATTTCACAATCTGCAACTCCAGAATAGTGATGGGCTCGGGCATGTTTGGATCGAACCTGCCAGGAAGACGTCACTGTACACCGCCAATAAGCAGTGAGGCATTTCCCGACCGGCAGCTGCACATACAGTACACACGCTGCCTATGATTGGCGGTGTGCAGTGCCAGCTTCCTGGCTTTTTACTGCAGAATAGTCCATGGTACAGGATCAGTCCACCTTATATTAATAGGCATGCAGCAATGGAAATGAGCGGACATGGAACATTTGTTTTAACATCTTCCACTTAAACAGATTAAAGCTATTATCTCAAACGATGCTGGCCACTGGAAACACCCTACACAGGTTATTCAGCCTTTGGATATTAAAGCCCAAAGCTTGATAATGAGTTATCATAAAGTGGCAGACAGAGTAAAGTAGGTGAATTCATATGCTGTGCCTTAAGCATGTGAACCAGCATGCCAAGCTGTCCATTACAACAAGACACTGCCTGAAGGCTCTCGCCACTCCAGCACTTCTAGATGTCAGCTCCCCAGTGTATCTAATGATGCTGCTCAGGTTCATGCTGCCTTGTTCTTTCTGTGAAGCGTCCTATATTAGGCATAGGCATGCATGCATTCTGGTCACCCCGGAATGTGCTGGGGTGAATACAGTGACTAGCATCTTCTGGGATAATGGCTTTAATCTGTTTAAGTGGAAGGATGCTATACTAGTGGAATAACTTGGTCGCAGTTATCCCTCCATGCCCAATGACCTAGGCTAGGGAGTGTGCCTCCCAACACTTTATGTTTAAATAATGTGACAAATTTAATGGCAGCTCCACACAATCATTATATGGATAACGTCAAATTAAGGATTTGGTCAATTATAATGTCCGATATATCAAGATCACATATCTTGAAGTCCATTGAACAATGGAAATCATGTTAAGCACTGTGTTAACAGCACCTGTGGCAAACAGGCAATGCGGTGGGGCCCATTGGGGAAGGGATGGCTGTGCTTGGACAGGGTAGACATTGTAACAAAGATGGAGAACTCTAGTAGACATATAATATACATATTTAAGGTCACACAAAGAAATTACTAACATTTAACAAGTCTTTCAGACAAATATCTCTAGACACCCACCCACACAGGACAGGATGTTCTGTAAACTGCAAAAGTTGCTGAATATAGTTTTAAGACGTGTTATACAGATAAAATATGTAGATGAAGAAACCACAAAGCTACAGGAAACTGTTATGAAGTGCTTTTTCAAAAAGAATGTTTAAGTTGTTTTAAGAATTTTGAAGCATTAACTTTTTGTAAAAGGAAAGGGGACAAAACTATAATTATAAAAACGCTGTCAATATCTATATACAGGGCCCTTGACTTCTTGGCATTAGTTGGGGTTGGGTGTCTCTCGTCGACAAGATTAAAAAAGTTTGATTTCCTGAAGTATGCGTCCAGAGTTATAACTGGTATTTTAAAAAAAAACACATTGAGCAGTCTGCTGCTTTAGCAACTTCCCCATAGGGATTGAAGGATTAAAAAGCTGCCTATGTCCCATGTCTGCTCATTTCCATTGCCTCATGCCTATTAATATAAGGTGGGCTCATTCTGTAACACGGACTATTCTGCAGTTGCAGATAGTGAAATATGTAATGCCCGATTAGTGGCTAATTGTTAGGAGAAGATGGACCATATTCCAGTGCCCGGTGTGTCCTGGCCATTTTCTGCACTGTTTGCTATCTTTGGCGCCTTTGGGCACGTTCATGCGCACGTGTCGGAAATGGCACCAAATGGGGCTATTTGAACTTCCTGCACCTGTCAGCAGGTGCTGTCCATTCTACAGTGTCTGAGTACCTGTGAGCACCAGCTCTGTTCCCTGTGATCTGTTCCTGTGTTGTTCCTGCTCCCTTGATCTGACCCGGCTTGATCTGACCTGCTGAATATCTGCCTGCACCAACCCCAGCTATCCACGACCACCCGTTTGCCTGACCCCTCTGTACCTTGCTGCCAGTCTGCTAACGAACCCTGCTTGGACTTTGACCACTCTTTGCCTGACCCTGCTGTACCTCATTGCCCGCCAGTTGCCGACCCAGCCTGCACGACCATCCGCCTGCCTGCATCGGGTGTGTAAGTGCGGTTGTTCCCTGCATAAGACAGACTCCACCACCAGGACCGTGACACTAATTGTGGTCTGATCTGATCCCCCTGGCTTAATTTAATTATTATCTTGTTTCTATTACCCAGAGTGTTTATGTCAGTATATGATTGTGATGGTGGCCCAAGCTCAAGAAGTATAAGGGGACAACGTTGTCAATCCTTCATTTTAAATGAGGGACTGTGGCTGGGAGTGTTATATATACCATGAATGATGAATTAATTCTTGGCTGGGGGTGTTATACAGTATATACCACTATGTTGGAGATGTAATTGTAATTATTTTTATTAAATTTTCTAATAAAGCTTTAATACATTTTCCTGATACACTGCTGTTGGACTTTAAGTGAAGCAGCAGCTGCTGTGGTAGCCTCTTTCTGGCTCCCCTGAATTGTTGCTATAGTATTTTTTCAGCTTCAGAGGACCCCACCCAAATTGAGGTGAGACAGTGACAGGATTAGCCTACAGTAGAGCCCTATATTTAGGGTTCTACACTCTCTTTTTTATTGTTAATAAATAAGTGTATAGGGACACAGTAGCTGCACAAGCCCAGCCACTTGGCCCCTAAATGCACATTGCCCATTCAAGGGCTATGGGCCTCAGCGCTCATCTGAAGGAGACCGTATAGGAAACAATATTATTTATAAATTGTGTTCATCCAATTCAAATTACTATGTCAGGAAATACGCATCATTATTCTCCCTCACATCTGCCTGCCATTGCCATTTATAGATAAATCACATGAGGAGAGATTGCCTAAACATAGAATGGAGTCAAACCAAACTTGAATTTATGGTAATATATTTGAATAATATGGCACTTCTCAGCCAAAATATGACAATCCCATTACGTTTTAGGGACATTTCCTTTATCCTCTCGCTATTTAATAAAGCTCCTTTGTATGTTCTGTAATGCACTTCCATAAAAGCAATACTATAAATCAACGTGGCATTTCTTTCTAAAATTTATCACCCTTCATTCTTAAAGCACTAACCGTTCATCAACTCAACTATATTGACTGCTTCACGGATGTTGACCCCAAACCAATATAATGTGACATACAATGTTCAAGTCTGGACATTTATGTTTTCATTGCCTGAAGATGCCACCTGTGCCTTCTACAAAATTAGAAAAACAAAGCTTTCAGGAAAAACACATTTGCTAATAAATTTTCAATGCAGCACCTTTATATACACATGAAGATTTTGCATTTAACTTCATTTATGGTACAGCCTACCTATAGGAAAGTTCTTTTATTCTGTGGCTGGCTGAGCTGCTCACTAAATTGGTGTGGGTTTTTGATATTCTTTGAAAGACCCTGCATCCAAGGCTGTCTTAATAATTCAATAATTTGTGGACAACAAAATCAAACATTTAAGTGTGAAAAACAGTGATTTTATCAGTATTATGTTTTGGTCCCCTCAAAAAGAAACTGCAGTTTTTTTTAAGTCTGTCGATCCAGTCGCCACTGCCAGATAATTCAGCCAGGTCCTAACCTTGTTGTAGATGAGCATTATAACCTAGTCTAAAACACAGCCCAACCTGTAACTGAGAATGAACTAGCACTTTGCATCTAATTCCTATCTTATCACTCACTAGATTGCCAGTATTGTGAGATGCAGGAGAGCCTGATAGGCTGACACTGCTTGCCCTACATATCCTAGTTTGGCTGGTGCGATACAGAAGAGCCATTGTACATATGAAGCCTCAAGATGTACACAGGTGCGCAGGTGCAGATGTGCAGTTGCCCGTTTTTCTGTGCATAACTGTTTGCAGATGCATATGTGCATGCTCAAACACACCTGTGCGTGCCCATTGCTAATGTTGATACCGATGGGACTATTTAAACTGCAGAAGTTCTATTAGCCTTTAACTGGGATCTCAAATCCCAGTTGATGCCTCGTAAGGGAAAACACATCGGGCGAAGTTAGCTATGACGTTATTGCGCACGGACCGTACTGCAGGTGGCCGTGCCACCACGATATCCTGTGCTATTACTTATGTAATAGTTTGTAAGTGCAATATTTTTAAATAAATCTTTCTTGTCCTCCTTCTGTTTTTCCTTAGTCTAGTGAGCCTAGAGTCTGTGTTAATTCGAAGTCCTAGAGAGGAAGTAACCCAGACCGTCCTTGCCTCAGCTGTGATCAGCATGTATGCTCATTGACCTTTCAGGTATGGTAAGCAGCCATTTCATTACTTGTGCATGGTGGTGATGCATGCAGCACTTTGAAGGCTACTGAACGCTACAATACCAGCACATATCTACAGTTTTTCTTAGGACTGTGTTTTTTTAATTTATCTTTCACTTTTTTATATATATTTTATACATTTGTAACTGTGTGCTCAAATGTTTATTTATTAAGATTTATTGTTGTTATTTCATACCTGATTGCTATGGGTGAATCACTGCTAATTTGTAACTTATGTTACAGCAAGGTTGGTTGTTAGTGTGATACACTGGGACAGTGCACTTTAATCACAGTCACCTATTAGCCAGTGTTACCTGTATATCTGTTGCTGTGTTGACTTCTGTTATTGACCCAACTTGTCTTGACCTTGAATGCTACCTGCCCTGACCTTGGCCTGTCTCTGAATTTGCTCTGCCTCCTGCTCATCTGCCTGATTCTACATTACTGAATTCTCTACCTGCTGTTCATGCCTGTATCTAACCATCTGTTGCTGACTTGGCTTGTCTGACCTTGCATCCAGTTATCTATCCGTACTGCTCTGTATGCTACCTGGTCCCTGTTGGTCCTTCACCTGCTGAGTGCTGCCAGTTCTTCTGCACCTGCTACTTGCCAGCTGCCATTCAAGCACCTGTCACCTGCTGTCTGCCCAATAGGGGGTCTGCTGTCTCTGCTGCCATCTACTGTTCCAGCAATCTGACCCATCTCTGGTGACGCACCTGCTACCCACTGCCACTGCTGACGGATATCTTACAGGCACTCATATTTCGCCATGTTCTCGCTGCCACTGTTGCAACATCTGTGGTCTCAGAGCTGGGGCTGTACAAGAGACCTCCATCTACACATCAGGCTCTGCCACAAGGCACGTGACAATATCATTATACAGGATGATACAAACTGCCATCCCCCAGCTGCAAGTACTTTTGCCAGCTACATGTAAAAAAATAAAAATAAATGTAATAATTTATTACATTTTGTGTTTCTCTTACAGTCCAGATTTAAAGCAGACATTTGTGTTACCAGTACTACTAATAGCAAAGCACATAAATATTGTTTGTACATACATCCCTATCCACCTGCTGTGGACAGGGTACCTTATGACATTGTGGAACTGATGCATTTGAACAAAATGCAGCAAACAGTTTGGTTAAATCACAATGTAAATGTAACTTTAAACTGAAAATAAAACACAAAGGATTCTAGCTGGACTATAGAAATGCAATTTAACCAGTAATCATGAACTAACAAGGTATAATTAAAATTATTTTTTTATTTTAATGATTGGAAGAATTAGGATCCTTATCAGTCTTAAGATGGCCATAAACAAAGTTTTCCCTTGTCCAGCCCAGTGGGTTGAACAAGAGAAATCCAAAGATTCTCCCATCCATGCTAAATAGCATTGTATGGATGAATCTCCCGCTGCTCACTATTGTACCCGCAGCTGTCAGAATACCTGGACAGTGACTGCAGCTGCAGTTACTGTCCGGTCGATTTGTTTTCATACGAATCCTTTGTTTTTCAATCAAAGTTTATCAAGCCAAGTGGCATCAACAAATCCACCTACGGCTTGGATTTCGACTAGATTCAGAATTTGAGCTTTAGATCCTTGGGACAGTGTATCACAGGAAAACCTTTTAGGGACCATTGAGAAAAGCAGTAATATGAAAAGTGTTATTAACATCGTTGGTACTCGATAGCTAAGTTTGAATGGACCACACTTACCTTACCCTGTAATCTGCATCCTGCTCTGCCAGCTTCTGCTGTTAAACCTATGGACCTCCTGTCAGGCAGGAGATCACTTCACCAGATTCTTTGTGCAAGGAACTGGAGCCAGGTGCTGGAATGAGCACTCTGGTGCTCGGCTTCAGAACACCCCAGCAAATATCTTGTTTTTTTTCCCAGTATTCAAACTGCCCTCGTCACCATCCCACTGACCTATCTGCTTGACATAAGATCCATGGGATGTACAGTATCTATAAAAGTGCTTTACATATTTACATACATAGTTAGTCAGGCTGAAAAAAGACACAAGTCCATCTAGTTCATCCAAAACAAAAAAAAAAAGAAAAAAATATATATAACCATACAATCCCATATACACAATACTTCACCCACAGTTGATCCAGAGGAAGGCAAAAAAAAAACAGCAAAGCATGATCCAATTTTCTATAGCAGGGGAAAAAATTCCTTTCTGATCCCCCGAGAGGCAATCGGATTTTCCCTGGATCAAATTTACCTATAAATGTTAGCAGCCAGATATGTTATGTACATTAACCACTTCAGCCCCGGAAGGATTTCACACTTTAGGACCAGAGCACTTTTTGCGATTCGGTACTGCGTCGTTTTAACTGACAATTGCGCGGTCGCGCGGCGTTGTACCCGAACAAAATTTGCGTCTTTTTTCCCCCACAAATAGAGCTTTCTTTTGGTGGTGTTTGATCACCGCTGCATCATTTCTGATCGCCGCTATAAACAAAAGAAGAGCGACAATTTTGCAAAAAAACCCAAATTTCTTACTTTTTGCTAAAATACAAATCCCAAAAAAAAAAATAAAAAAACATTTTTTTCAACGGTTTTGGGCGATTTTATATTCTTCCTCATATTTGTGATAAAAAAAATCGCAATCGGCGTTTATTGATTGGTTTGCGCAAAGGTTGCCGTGTTTACGGACGATGAGAATAAATTTTTGGGGTTTTTATTTATTTTTTTTTTTTTTTACTAGTAATGGCGGTGATCTGTGATTTTTAACAGTACTGCGATATTGCGGAGGACATGTCGGACATTTTTGACACTTTTTTGGGACCATTGGCATTTATACAGCGATCAGTGCTATAAAAATGCACTGATTACTGTGTAAATGCCATTGGCAGTGAAGGGGTTAACCTGGGGGGGCGTTCTAAGGGTTAACTGTGCTCCCTGGGCGTATTCTTGTATGGGGGCTGCCCTAGCAGGGGAAGGAGAGTGATCACAGCTTCCATATAGAGGAAGGCTGTGATCACAGCCCTTCCCCCTCTCACAGAACGGAGATCCCTGTTTACATGCACGGACCTCCGTTCTTTCACTCCGGGGGGGGGGGGGGGCGTCGCGGGTAGCCGGCGGAGATCGAGTCCGCCGCACCTGCTCCCTGGCCCCCCCCGGACACAGTGAGTGCTCACAGTGCACGATCTCGCAGCCGCCATCATATGATGGCGGTTTGCAATATCGAACCACCTTGTCGCCGTCAACCTGCGGTTGGCAGTCGGCAAGTGGCTAACCACTTTCTTACAGGGCACTTAAACCCCCCCTTCTGCCCAGACCCATTTTCGGCTTTCAGAGTTGTCGCATTTTGAATTACAATTGTGCAGTCGTGCGACATTGTACCCAAACAAAATTTTAATCATTTGTTTCCTACAAATAGTGCTTTCTTTTGGTGGTATTTGATCACCTCTGCGGTTTTTATTTTTTGCGCTATAAACAAACAAAGAGCGACGATTTTGAAAATCGTGCAAAGGGGCGGACGTCCATGGACGTCTGCCCAGCAATTCAGATCTGCGCTTTAGCCGTCTTTTGGATATAGCGTGGATTTGTAGTGGTTAAGAAAATAATTCAGGCCTTTTTAAAAGCAATCTACTGTGCTGGCCAGAACCACCTCTGGAGGAAGTCTATTGCACATTTTCACAGCTCTAACTGAAGAAACCTTTCTGTATTTGGAGATGAAATCTTTTTTCCTCTAGACATAAAGAGTGCCCCCTTGTCCTCTGTGATGACCCTAAAGTGAATACCTCAACACCAGGCAGTCAGCAATACAGGGAGACTTTTCCTACATGTCCCCTGGTTTTACTCTGCATTATCCAGTGTTTTGATCTGAGTTGTACCGCACTTTGAAGAATAAAAGGTTTTTACATACTTCACGATTGGGCCACCTTTCTGCTTTTTATCATCCCTGCGGGTTCTTGGAGGACAGGATTTCCTTTCCATCACAGCACCAGAGGCTCCAGGGAGCAGGAGGATCCAGACACACACCCACAGATTACAGGCGGTGATTGATTTCTGTGATGGGAATCCATTGGATCTGGTAAGTAGGATGTGTTACTAGATTGCCTGGTGAAGGAATATACAAGACGGTTCAACTATTTGACACACAGGTTTAGCATGCTGCACTCGCTTGGTGTGTTGTAACCTGCACACAGTGGGACTGTTCAACTTCGTTTGGACTGTGTGGGAACTGATCCTTTCTGCACACTAATGAAGGGACAGTGTGCATATTGGACACTAACATTGTTTATTTTATAAAAACTGAAAGCGTGCATGTCTCTTACCAGTTTGGTTGCACAGTTTCCTTTTTCTTTCACTTGATTTTTGCACAGGATTGTGCACAGTTTGCATCATATCTTTGATTGTATTTATTTGCACTAATATGTACTTTATGGCTTAGCCCATACTCCCATATAGCACAAGCACTCTTTGTATTGGTTTACAGTATATGCACTTTATATTGCATTTATTTTGCTTTTATTGCACAATTATTTATGGCATAGTTCATATTCTCATACAGCACAAGTAATTTTACTGGTTTACAGCATATGTACTTTATATTCTGACAATAGGCTTAATATGCCCCTACAGGACTTGTTTACACACTAGGTAGAGCGCGGTGATTTATTCAACCTACTGTATACAGGTATACCCACCTTTTACACACGCAGCTCTTGTTTCTTTATTTGATTTTGTTTTTATTTTTCATTAGTGGATCTTTTTCCATTAATGAACACTTAACATAATTCCTGTTGCACTGGTTCTCCAGCTTTTCCATTTATTAGGTGATATAGAGCCGTGTTAGGTGATATAGTGCCAGGTTAGGGAGATATAGAGCCAGGTTAGGTGATATAGAGCCAGGTTAGGGTGATATAGTGCCAGGTTAGGATGGTATAGTGTCAGGTTAGGTGATATAGAGCCAGGTTAGGGTTATGTAGAGCCAGGTTAGGTGATATAGATCCTTGTTAGGTGATATAGTGCCAAGTTAGGGAGATATAGAGCCAGGTTAGGTGATATAGAGCCATGTTAGGGTGATATAGTGCCAGGTTAGGGTGATATAGTGTCAGTTTAGGTGATATAGAGCCAGGTTAGGGTTATGTAGAGCCAGGTTAGGTGATATAGAGCCTTGTTAGGTGGTATAGAGCCAGGTTAGGTGATATAGATCCTGGTTAGGGTGATATAGTGCCAGGTTAGGATGATATAGTGCCAGGTTAGGTGATATAGAGCCAGGTTAGGGTGATATAGTGGCCAGTTAGGGTGATATGGTGGCCAGTTAGGTGATATAGTGCCAGGCTAGGTGATATACAGTCAGGTTAGGTCTGCATGTAGTGACAGTGTGCACTGCTCAGTCACTTAAAGCATGGCAGGTGATGAAGATTCCTGGGCTGATGTGGTCTCTCCCTCTCATTCTCCTTTAGCTGCGGGATCAGCCTGAGGTAAGGAGTCTGTAGGAGGAATGAAAGAGGCAGCTACACCCTGACCCTGCCCACCAACTCCAGCTGCCTGGAATGAACATCCCAGAGGGACAGCCTAACTTCATCAGATGACAGGGGAGTGTTACAGACAGCCTCCCCCACACCGCTGTGCTCTGTGCTGACCCGATCAACTTTTTACAAAGCTATGATGACAGGGAAAGTGCAGGGGCCCCACATGCACTTGGGGCCCCTGGGCAGTGTTTGACACCCCCCAATGTATGGCACCCATGGCAGGCCACCCTCCCACCCCCACCCCCCTTGGTACACCACTGATCTGAGCCCCATCTCTATCCAGCGTTGTTGCCCGAGAGCCTCGGCTATCTGGGACTCTCACTCACTAGAGACTTTTGGGCTGCTGCCACCCCTCATGTGCTAGAGAGTTAGCTGTGTGTTTGTCTAAAGGGGACATAGGTTGGTGTCCTGAACAGCTCAGTCTATATCTGGTTTTATGTGAAGGGACTCTGCTTTTGTTGCTCTAAAGAAGGAATTCTGCATTTAACTTTTTCCACTACAAAGTCCACAGTTTGCTATAAGCAAGGACATCTGCTTCAGCTTTTCAGAAAGGAGTTTTATTGTCCGCAATCTGTACATAGTTCTGTTTTTAGAATACTCCTCTCAATTCCCTCAACTCTATCCCAGTTACTCAAAAAAAAAAAAACAACAAAAAGAACACCCCTAGACTTTTGAGGAGAGGAGTGACTGTGAGCGTGTGCCTGGCTGAGGGGCAATCCACTGGGAAAGAACCTGGGCAAATTTCTAGTGGCTCCTTCGGGAGGAAGCGCCACACATTTCATTCTTAAATATGTAGTTACATGTCTTCACTCCTTCAGAGATTGTGGCACATGGCAAGCAATATAGCTCTGCTTAAAATTTGAGAAAGCCAAGGCAAAAATGTGTGGGGTGTTGGTAAGCAAAAATGTGTGTATGTGCTTTAAATATGATGGTAAGCTTACAAAATGAAATATTGTTTTGAGTCAACTTTCCCTTTAAATGCAATTTTTGCAACATTTGATGTTTGTAGAAAAAGCATTATCACACACTGGGTTAGGGCAGCCAAATAAATGAACATTGGCTGTTACTTATGTAAAATAGCATCAACATCATAAATTGTAGCATCACGGTCACCCTGAACACAGAACTGCTCAGATCTATTCTTAATCAAGGTGACAACTTACAGGTCAGTTGCTCGAGTCTACTAGATTTTGTGGTGCTCTGTAAAATAAAAGGTAAATGCCACTAAAATGTTGATATGCCTCCACTACTGCTTGTACTGAAGTGCTGTAATTGTCAGCATGAACTACATGTACGTACATTAGTGTTTTGTCATTATTGTATCCCTCTGTTTATTTAAAATAGAGGGATCTGAATAGCATCTCTGCCTGTAGAGTGCAGCAGAGACTACACAATAACTTTGCAGTGCTGGAGATATGCTGATAAAAATATGTGCTGCTTCTCTTTCAGAAAAGAAGGGTAATATATTAGATTTCACCGAAGAAAATTTAAACAGGTAGGGCAGAGCCAGTTTCTAGCCTCGCAGCAAGATGCAGAGAACTGGCTTAGTATTTTATCTCCTTATCTTTATATGGCTTTTAACTAAGCATACTAAGCACATTCACAGTAGCCACTTACCCAAATCTTATTGTAACTTGTCATTGGGTTTTTGATAGTGTTTTATTATAATGTGCAGTCTGTATTGTTTAATTTAACAGCACACTAACCTCAAAGATTTATTTGCCTGTGTGTAATGTAGAGGAATATATATAGGAGGACTGCATGTTTTTTATATTATCTCTTTGGAGTTTATGAGCAAGTTCAGGCTTTGTGACATTTTTTTGCTTTATACTACACCATTTTATATCCTAGTTATGTAGGCTTCCCTGAGAATGACATCCTCCCCCACACTTTACAATATCATACTTCTCATCTGCTACTTGACAACACATTTAAAGAAGAAGTCTCACTTCAGTTTGGATTAATGTGTTCTGTTCCCCCAGGGGACAAAAATCATATAGTACTTTCTCCAATCTTCCTATGTACTGTTAAGGTTATCTGCAAGGTTGGGCAGGGCACCGATCCCCTCCTAATGGACATCCAACAACACACCTAGCAGGGAGATGGCTGCTTTGACAAATGACATTTTTTTCCATATCACAGGGCATGCCTGCTTGGAACATTTAGAACATTTTTAGCTGACAAGCCCCTTCCACTACATTGCTCATGAAACTATTGTCTCGGGCAAGTGCTTGTAGATGTAAAAAGTAATGTTTGTCAATCAATGCAGTCATTTGTCTGCTTTCTGCTAACTGCATTATTAGAGATTTGTGAAGGGAGGCCCTCATGCACATGGGAATAGGAAGCCCACTTTAACAGGTGTCCAGCATATTTTTTTCTTATGCCTATAAACTCAATTCAGTGTTAGCCTATATGGCCATGTGCTTTAAGCATTTAGTTCCTATTTTAAGAACAACATTTAGAGGTATAAAAATGCCCCAAAGTTGTGTTTGGAGAGGAGTTTATGAGTGTAAGTAAAGCACATAATAGTGTCAAACGTGAATAAATGATCCTAAATCCACATGTATGTATGTAAATGTATTCTATTGGCTAGAAAAAAAATGAATATTTAGCCAATAGAATGGCTTTATGCTTATACACTTCTAAACTCCATATACCTGTAAATGCACATAAACACACCTACAAACATGACATTAGAGGCATTTTTTTCTGTTGAAAGCATATTGGGAGCATAAATTCTTACATAGTTACATAGTTAGTCAAGTTGAAAAAAGACCATCTAGTGCAACCAAAAAAAAACCCCTTACAATCCCATATACACAACCCTATACCCACAGTTGATCTCGTCTGTGTGCATGAGGCTGAAGACAACAGATAGAAACATTTTGTGTTAGAATGGCCCAGTCAAAGTCCAGATCTACATCCAATTGAGAATCTGTGACAAGACTTGAAAATTGCTGTTCACAGACGCTCTCCATCCAATCTGACAGCACTTGAGCTATTTTGCAAAGAAGAATGGGCAAAAATGTAATTCTCTAGATGTGCAAAGCTGGTAGAGACCTCCCCAAAAAGACTTGCAGCTGTAATTGCAGTGAAAGCTGGTTTTACAAAGTATTGACTCAGGGGGGCTGAATACAAATGCACACCACACTTTTCACATATTTATTTGTAAAAAATTCTGAAAACCATTTATCATTTTCCTTCCACTTCACAATTATGTGCCACTTTGTGTTGGTCTATCACATAAAATCCCAATAAAATACATTTCTGTTTTTGGTTGTAACATGACAAAATGTGGTATGAATACTTTTTCAAGGCACTATTCATGTACTTTTTCCCCTGGGGGACAGAATACATTAATACAAATTGAGGTGAGATGTCTTTAAAATGAAATGTCAGATGTCACCTGAAGTCTGACAGTTGCTGACCTGTCACTGCCTACGCTTACTCAGGCAGCTGACAGACAGCAGCTGTGAATTTTTGTTGCCTGACAGGACCCATGCCCGACCGACAACCTCTTTGTAGTTTACAAGGACAGCTACACAGACCTTCCTTCAGAGAACAAGGTACCTTACCTGTGGCTTTCCGGGAGCTCAACAACAGTTGCTCTCTAATGTCAGACCTTATGACCAAAGGGGCTTTCAGGCATTTTCAAAATAGATCTTCACATGGTGGGGAAGAAGACTGCGTGGACTTCACTGTATGTTGTTAATCTTGCTGATCTTGAAATATAATAGAGACAGCAGTCTCTTTTAAGTTCATCAATCACCCACATAACAGGGCACTCTTACACCAGCCATGTCACAGAGGCACTTCTCTGCTGGCCTTCCACATAAGGGGGTCACTTCTTCATTGTCCACCCATTTAACTGGGGCACTCCAACACTGAGAAACCATGTAATAAGGGTGCTTCTTCACTGGCAACCTATGAAATGGGGAAACTTCACTGCTGACCACCCATGTAACAGAAGCACTTCACTACCAGCAACCAATGTAGGGGCAATTAACCACCACTCCCCAGGGTAATTGGGAGGCTCTCCAGTGACCAATAATGAAAAGCAGCTCTTAAACTGGCCACAAACCAAGCAAGTGCAGTTCAATGACCTCTGATATCAGTGGGTGCCTTTCCAAGGACCAATATAGTTCTTGACTGACCATCAATGGAATGCCCCCAGAAGCTATCCCTTAGGACACAGTTTCTTAACTAGGGTTCCTCCAGAGGTTGCTAGGCAGGGCTGACACTATCTATAGCCAAGGTATACACCAGCCTAGAGTGCGCATCAGTCAGGGGCGACTCTGCCTTCTGTGCCCCGCATCAGGAGGACCAGGACCACACACAGATAACCGCTCCTGACCACGAACACTCCAGGAAGCTGAGTGGCATATACATGTACCCCAGCTCCCGGAACCTGTCCAGCGGCTTGGTGTAGTCCACCCATCCTGCTACCTTGTAGCTCATCACTGCCACGGCATAGACCTCTGCACCGCCCAGCAGGGAGGACGCTCGGGTCTCCCGGTCCAGCTCCAGGTCATAGTAGAGCACACATGAATCGATAATGGAGCCGGCTCCGCAGAGGTAGTTGTCCCCGTGAGCACTGAACACAGGGCACTGGGAGTCACTGGGACTCCAGGGGACAATAGAACAGCTTCCTTGTGCTGGTGCCAACCTGTTTATGCGTTAAATCCAGTTGTTCTGCATAGGAGAGAAAATAGCAATTCACCCCTTTCCTACAAAGGATTAAAAAGCCCTTCACCCCTGAATACAGACACTGTCTCGTTCTTCCCTGATTAGACCCAAACTTCCTTTTAAATCACTCAAGCAATATGTATAGATTATGGAGATGTGTGCAAGGCTACAAGGCAAGGCAAGTGAAAGATCTTTATAGATTTTCTAAATATAAGAATACTTACCTTTAAATATTTATTGAGATACATATATATATATATATATATATATATATATATATATATATATATATCAGGGCTGGCCCTACCATAGGTCACAGTGGGACCGATGGTCCTAGACGGTCATTTGAGGAGGGTGGCAAATTGATGCCCACATTTTATTCCCAGCACTCTTGTGTGCATGGCGCCGCTATCAGTACACAGCCAGGGACACCGTGCAGCTCAATGGCTGGCTGTGTGGGTTGGGGACAGCAGAAGCAAAGGAGACAAGCAGATGCAAGAAGCTCCGTGTCCCCCCCCCCTCCAGGCGGGCAGATGGAGCATCCCAGTAGGGCCAATCCTGGGCGGGTGCGTGGGCTGCACCGCACCCAGGTGCCACAGAGGTGGGGGCACTGAAGATTCCTCCTCTCCCTCACTACTCCTCTCCTCTCCAAAGTGTCACGGAGCTTTGCTGTGAACTGTTCGGTCTGTATTAAAATCCCGCCTCCTAGAGGGGAGGCTCCTATGATAGATGTCACACTGATCAGAGGCGGGATTTTAATACAGCTGAACAATTCACGGCAAAGCTCTGTGACACTTCGGGAGATCACCGCTGTCACTGTGTGTGATTCATATGTGCCCTGGCAGGCAGCATTGCTGGGCACTGGTAGGCGGCATTGCTGGGCACTGGCAGGTTGCATTTTTGGGCACTGGTAGGCGGCATTGCTGGGCACTGGCAGGTTGCATTTTTGGGCACTGGTAGGCAGCATTGGTGGGTACTGTCATTCTGCATTGGTGGGCACTGTCATGCTGCATTGGTGGGCACTGGCAGGGGGACATGGTGGGCACTGGCAGGTAGCATTGCTGGGCACTGGTAGGCAGCATTGGTGGGCACTGTCATGTTGCATTGGTGAGCACTGGCAGGGGGCATTTGTGGGCACTAGCAGATGGCATTGGTGGGCACTGGTAGGTGGCATTGGTGGGCACTGGTAGGCAGCATTGATGGGCACTGGCAGGTGACATTGGTGGGCACTGGTAGGCTGCATTAGTGGGCACTGCCAGGCGGAACTTATGGGCACTGCCAGGCAGAATTTGTGTGCACTAGTAAGTTGCATTGATGGGCACTGGTAGGCTGCATTGATGGGCACTGGTAGGCAGCATTAATGGGCATTGATCGGCAGCATTTGGTGGGCACTGGTAGGCTGCATTTGATGGGCACTGATGAGGCTGCATTTCATGGGCACTGGTAGTCTGCATTTGATGGGTACTGATGAGACTGCATTGATGCATTGATCTCTTGTATCATGCCTACATTCTCTGGCCATCTCCTATACTATGTCTGCAGCCTGTGACCATCTCCTGTACTATGTCTGCAGTCTCTGACCATCTCCTATACTATGTCTGCAGTCTCTGACCAACTCCTGTACTATGTCTGCAGTCTCTGCCCATTTCCTGTAGTAGTCACGGGTGGTTTACGACGGCTAGTTACGGGTAATTACGACGGATGGTCACGGGTAGTT
>BLSH010335091.1:673244-700033 GCA_018402905.1 Glandirana rugosa
GGATTGGAGACATGCTTGGTCAGTCCATCACCTTTACCCTCAGCTTCTTTAGCAAGGCAGTGGTCATCTTGGAGGTGTGTTTGGGGTCGTTATCATGTTGGAATACTGCCCTGTGGCCCAGTCTCCGGAGGGAGGGTATCATGCTCTGCTTCAGTATGTCACAGTACATGTTGGAATTCATGGTTTCCTCAATGAACTGTAGCTCCCCAGTTCTGGCAGCCACCATGCTTGACTGTAGGCAAGACACATTTGTCTTTGTACTCCTTACCTGATTGCCACCACACACGCTTGACACCATCTGAACCAATACGTTTATCTTGGTCTCATCAGAGCACAGGACATGGTTCCAGTAATCAATGTCCTTAGTCTGCTTGTCTGCAGCAAACTGTTTGCGGACTTTCTTGTGCATCATCTTTAGAAGAGGCTTTCTTCTGGGACGAGAGCCATGCAGACCAATTTGATGCAGTGACATTAATGGCTGTGTGCCGAGTTATTTTGAGGGGACAGCAAGTTTTCACTGTTATACAAGACATGTGGGTACCTGAATTTGACTTGGTGTCAGATTCCTAGGGGGATATTTACTAGAATGGGTGCACTCAGAATCTGGTGCATCTGTGCATGGTAACCAATTGGCTTCTAATTTCAGCTTGTTCAGTTAAGCTTTGTCAATAAAACCTGGAAGCTGAGTGGTTTCTATGCACAGCCACAATAGATTTTGCACTGTGCAATTTTAGTAAATAATCCCCTTACAGTCTACTGCATTCTTGGTACAACAGAGCTCAACGAGGGGGCACGAGGAGCAGCTGTCAGATGTACTGCAGTGCAAGGGAGCTGTGTTGATTGGATGGGAGAGCAGAGTGAAAGAGAGATGAGTTTATTAGGGTTATGTCCAAATTTGATCAATGATGTAGCCTGGGACACCCCCACCTTTGTTTACAGGGAGATGTCATTCACAAGCAAATCATGAGCAAATCAATTTTTATCTCTTGGAATATAGCTGGCTGGCGTTCATCATGATGAACCTGGATCTGCATCTCTGGTCAATATGATCGACAATGAATTTCAGTGTGTTTATTTACTGTTTAATTTTTTGGTTGTGAATCAGTAGTACTATGCATCTCTTACTCATTCTAATAAGGAGGGGGGGGGGGGGGGCAAGGAGTGCCCCTGGTAATGTAGGTAGTTGAAGGCATGTGGCCTAGTATTGTTCAGAAAAGGGCACTGCCCCTATGCTGGCCAGCCAGGCTGCATGCTTGGATCAGGGTCTGGTGGGGATTTAGGGCAGGATCCCTTTTTTTGTGTGGGGGGTAGGGTTCCTTCTGAAAATCCATATCAGGAGAACTAGCCACAGCAAATACTAGTAAATTAAGGTTAAATTGTGGCAGATACTTAAAGTGTCACCCAGTAATATCAAAATAGTTCATCTGCCCCCCCCCCCCCCCAGCACAGTGCCCACAGCTTATAAATCTTCTTTTTACATGAAAATACTGCCACTATATACCTTATGGGATGATCTGTATACCATGGTTTCCTGATTACCTGCACAATTTCTCCATAGCTATGTGTTCAAGTAGGAGGAGATTTTCACTACAGCCTCTATACACACCCACATGTGTGATGTCAATATCATGTGACCTGAACAGTTCTACTGGAACAGGAAATGTTCTATCCAGCATAAGAGAACAAACTGAGCATGTGCAGCTTTACCACCCTGCTGTGTATTATATGGACTTGCTCAGATTGACAGTGCAGGGGGGAAAACAATGCTGAGGATTAACCTCTTAAGTTCCACAATGAGTATAACAATCATGCTATGCTGCATATGCAGACTGATTTTACTGTTGTGGGTTTAGTAACACTTTAAGCTACTTGTGTAAGAGAAAAATAGCAGCTTGGCAGATATACGTATGTTGATACAGAGTTACAGTATTTGCCACAGAAAACATTGCATTGAATTGTAAAAAAAGAAACATTTGTTAAACTGTCCTTTCTGTACCAATATAACCTTGTATTTGACAACACACTCTGCTTGTTTGGCTTTTCTATGGCCATGTCACACTGGGGAGACACGTTTCTCTGACAGCATCAACAAGGTGCAACTGCCACTTTACTTATAGATCTCTCTTCTTCACTGGCTAAAAATGCTGCAGAATCTAAATTGCCACTGAGACAGCAGTGATGTAGCAACAATTTGCTGTCTTAATCAAGTGAGGGAACAACGCTAGAGGAGGTGTTTGGACTTAGCAACGCTAGAGGATGTGCATGGTCTTGTTATTACATTATGGCCCTTAGGGCACCAACTAGCAAAACAATTTTAGTGTAATTGAAAAAAGCAGGTGGCAGACAAACTGTAAGGAAAATGCATTATATATTTTGACAAGCAAAAGTGTGCCCTGTCCTGAATGGGCAAGATTGGAATGAATACAAACTATTCTAAAAAATTATCTTAGTGATCAGTATGTTAGGAGAGGAGTGTGGAGAATCTGACAGTGGGTAGTATGTGCAGGAGACAAGTACAGATGGTATGACAAAAGGCATTCTGTACTGGAGTTGAGTGCAAATGGCATGAGATGGGGCAGTATGTGCTGTGAGGAGTGTGGCGGCCATGATAGCAACCAGTATGTTCATGAAAGGAGTGCAGAGGGTATGACAATGGGCACTCTGTGAAGGGTATGAAAGTTGCATTGTGTGCTGGAGAGGTGCAGGGAGGGTAAAACAAGGTGTTGGGTAGAGTCATAATTCAGGAAAGACCATCACTCAGTTCAGGGTGCTCTGATGAAAAACCAGGTGGCTCCTTGGACTCTGCTCTTTAGCTCACCTCTGCTGAATGTGCAGGCATTTAGGAGTCCAGTTCCTATGAAGTCCTTGGATTACCTTGCCTACCCTTGGATCTGGTGTGATCCAGTACAAGGGTTCAGCAAAACTGTCAGGGAGCTAGCATTTTCAGAATGTGGTTAAAGCAGGTGGTTAAAGCAGGTTTGCTTTAAAATGCTATTGTATTGATGGCTTCATTTGTAAATATAGCCATGGAAAGATAGGCATGTGAACACTGAAATAAACCCCCTTTCCTCTGTGAAATTGAGTAAAAGAAATAGATAAAAAGGCAGATGTACAGTTTGTTCACAATGAGTATAACAAGTATTTGGATGACAGTGGACACTCATTGGCGGCACTGATAAATGGCACTGGGCACTGATAGGTTGCACATTTAGGTGGCACAGGTGGGCACTGATAGGTGGCAGTGGTGGGCACTGGTGCAACAAGCACTGTTAGGGATGGCACTGGCAGGCATCATACATGGGCACAGTGCCATCCCTACAGTGCACTATATTGCCCTTACCTGGTGGTCTAGTGGGGCCTTCCCTGGTGGTCCTGGGCGGCCTCTTTGTGATGTCCGGGGGGGGGGGTCTCCCTGGTGGTCCTAGGCAGACTCCCTGGTGGTCCAGTGAGGTGATCCTGAGGGTAGCTGCGCTGATAAATGTTCAGCGCAGCCCCACCCTGTCAGGAGAGCAGCCAATCAGCTCTCCGCTGCTCAGGTCTGCAGACCTGAGCAGAGGAAAAGCCGATAAATGGCTCTTCCTATTTACACTGTGATGATTGGTCATGGCTGATCACATGGTAAAAGGCTTCGGATGGAAGCCTTTTACCTCGATCAGTAATGCGGTGGGTCAGACTGACCCACTGCACTACTGATTGCCGCGATGCGCGCCCCCCAGGGGCGCGCGATCGCGGATTATCCTGAGGAAGTCAATAGACGTCCAGTCAGGATAATGAACCACCCGCCCGGACATCATTTGTCTATACGCCGGGCGGGAAGTGGTTTAAATATGACCATACTGTCAGGGGCCGGTGTGACCAGAAATGTGTGGATTGCAACAGACCGCACGGAACGCTAGGGTTGCCACATCATCCCTTTAATCCAGGACACATATTAATTGCACAGGTTCTGTGGCTGATTAAGGTGGTAATTAAACTCACTTGGTGCCTTATCTGCATTCAACTAGCCTCAGAACCTGGGTGATTCAGATGTGTCCAGGATTAAAGGGATGATGTGGCAACCCTACGGAACGCAGGTAATGTGAATAATAATGTTTATTTAAAAGATACGTAAATAAAAAAGATAACGCACCTCCAATGCAGTGAATAGTGTAACCCAACCAGTGAACACAAACCAAAGACAGACTAAATACAATATTTACAGAGCATGGGATATCCAAATCATAATCGCACCGGAGCCAGGGTCATACATGAAAGATCAAGCAGAAGAGAGCTGTGAACAAGGCAGGACAGGAAAAGGGAAACAGAAGATGGACTAGGCAGGTAAGAAGGGATCAGGCTGCAGGATCAGGGTCAGAGTCCAGGAACGGGAGACAGGAGACGGGAGCCAGGCTTCAGGAACACAGGATTGCAGATCAGAGGCACAAGAGAATATCAAGGCAAATTACAACAGAATTCCCCAAGTTTAAATACACTTCCTGCAATCAGTCTCAGGTGATGCCTGATTGCAGGAGATGATATCAGGTCCTTACTGCCAAAAGACACCCGCTTGTGGACACCGGAACTGTAGCCTATAGGTCTGGGAGAAAACAGTGCCACCAGCAGGTGAGAACATTTCCTGACAGTACCCCCCTCAAAGGACCGCACAAAACACAGGTAATGTGAATAATAATGTTTATTTAAAAGATACGTAAATAAAAAAGATAACGCACCTCCAATGCAGTGAATAGTGTAACCCAACCAGTGAACACAAACCAAAGACAGACTAAATACAATATTTACAGAGCATGGGATATCCAAATCATAATCGTACCGGAGCCAGGGTCATACATGGGAGATCAAGCAGAAGGGAGCTGTGAACAAGGCAGTACAGGAAAAGGGAAACAGGAGATGGACTGGGCAGGTAAGAATGGATCAGGCTGCAGGATCAGGGTCAGAGTCCAGGAACGGGAGAGAGGAGATGGGAGCCAGGCTTCAGGAACACAGGATCGCAGGTCAGAGGCACAAGAGAATATCAAGGCAAATTACAACAGAATTCCCTAAGTTTAAATACACTTCCTGCAATCAGTCTCAGGTGATTGCAGGAGATGATGTCAGGTCCTTACTGCCGAAAGACACCCACTGGTGGACACTGGAACTGCAGCCTACAGGTCTGGGAGAAAACAGTGCCACCAGCAGGTGAGAACTTTTCTTGACAGTACCCCCCTCAAAGGACCGACCTCTGGACGTTCCAACCAACCATAGCTGAGAAAAAAAAAGTCCACAAGAAAAAGTCTCAGAGCCCAAGGGTTGTCGGGTTTCAAATCAGAGGCCCTGCTGCCAGGATCCAGAAAGAAGCCAGGCATTCCACCACCTGGGTCTGGTAACTGGTTAGGTACCCCAACGCTGGGGTACCATGGGTCATTCACAAACTTAGCCCTGGGGTCCTGTGACAATACCAAACCACTGACACCGGAATGTCTGGTTACAATTATGTAGCTTGCCTGATCTCCAGGACTTGTTCCACACTTCAACGGCCATCTAGGTTTCCCCAAGGCACTGGTTACCCAACACGGGTCCCCAATGCACCTGGTGTCATGGCAACTGCATCCGGGTCGTGGCAAGGCACAAATGGTGCTTTACCATTCCCCTGGAGCTTACCACTACCAAGGTCATGAAGGTAAACGTGGCAACCAATTGCAAAGGGTATGTCCGAACTACCAGGCTTTGGTGCCATCGAAGCAAAGTATTGTAGGAGGGACCCAATCGAGGCAACTGAGAAAAGAACCTTAGGCACATCAGTCTGAGCAGCGGGCAGAGGCACATCAGGCTGGGCAGCGGGCAGAGGTACATCCGGCTGGGCAGCAAGCAGAGGCACATGCGGCTGGACAGCGGGCAGAGGCACATCCAGCTGGGCAGCGGGCAGGGGAACACCTGGCTGGGCAGCGGGCAGAGGCACATCAGGCTGGGAAGCAGGCAGAGACACATCAGGCTGGGCAGCAGGCCGAGGCACATCAAGTATCCTTACACAAAACCCCTTTTTTGCTATTTTTTCACCATTCATTTTGATTTTCATGGTTTATATACATACTCTCTCCTCATGGGTTGTGTGTTATGTCGACTCGGCTTGCCTTTGGGCTCCTTCTTATTGGTTTAGGGTACCCCCACCTCAGCCCCGGGGCAGCCGATTTTCCAGGGCTCCCTATCCATCTGATATAAACTGGGCACTGTTCAGCCGACTTGTGAGTATAGATCCCTTGCTCCCCAACAGCTTTTCTCCCCTTTAGAGGATAGCAGTTAATTAATTTACATTTAATATTTATAGTCATACATCCGCACCCAACTCCTGATGAATGGTAGAGAGCCATGAAACGCGTAGAGGTTTTTAGGGTGCCCTGACAAGATCGGCTTATTATTCTTCAATTTTACTGGCCTGTGTTTACAATTTTTAAACTAGAATTTTATCAAGTCGAATGTTATACATGTGTATGGTCAATGTATATATCTATGTGACAGGGTTGTTTTGCATATGGTATATCACTTACTATTAATGTATTATGTATCCCCAGACTGTGGAATGTTCAAAATGTACCTGTATTTGTTCAATAAAACATACATATATATTTCATGCAATCACTGCAGTGACATCCCTCATCTAAAGTCCCACTTTCTCTCCCCTTTTTTTCTCCAATTTTTTATATACATTTTATATGTATAATATGGATGGAAGTTTGTCATTGCGGTGGTGGTTAGATCGCATCTTTCTTTTCTGTCAGAAGCAGGCCAAACCCTATTGGCAATCGTGGAAGTAGACTGGAGCAGGTCGGCCGGTGTGGAGGCAGACCAGAGCAAATTGGCTAGTGTGCAGGCAGGCTTGAGTAGACTGGCTGGAGTAGAGGCATACTGGAATAGGTTGGCTGGTGTGGAGGCAAAGTGGAACAAAATTGGTTGGTGTAGAAGCAGACTGGAACAGATTGGCTGGTGTAGAAGCAGACTGGAACAGAACAGCTGTTGTGGAGGCAGATTGGAACAGATTGGCTGCTGTAGAGGAAGACTGGAACAGATTGGCTGGTGTAGAGGCAGACTGGAATAGATCGGCCAGTGTGGAGGCAGACTGGAGCAAATTGGCTGGTGTGAAGGCTGGCTTGAGTAGGTTGGCTGGAGTAGAGGCATACTGGAACAGATCAGTTGGTGTAGAAGCAGACTGGAACAGATCGGCTGGTGTAGAGGCAGACTGAAGCAGATCGACTGTTGTGGAGGCAGACTGGAACAGATTGCCTGGTGTACAGGCAGACTGGAGTGGATTGGCTGGTGTAGAGGCAGACCAGAGCAAATCGGCTGGGGGGGAGGCAGGCTTGAGCAGGTTGGCTGGTGTGGAGGAAGACTGGAACAGGTTTGTTGGTGTAGAGGCAGACTGGGACGGATTGGCTGGTGTAGAGGCAGGACTGGACATTGACTGAATTGTGCAGGTTGGGAAAAACTTCAATTTCTTCTTAGGTTTAACCACTGAAGTTTTGTAAGTGACTGCAGGCCTGTAAGTAGGGGGTACCACTGATGGAAGAAGCTGGCTGGAGTATGGAAATAAAGAGGGAGCAGTTCCTAAGGGAGATCTTTGTGGGTTTGTTGCAGGCAGCGGAGAAGAGGTAGGGTGGTTAAAGGCAGGGTAGGTGCAGCAGGTGGAAATGGGGTACTGATATTTGGTTGGTAGCAGAGTATATTGGGCTGTGACTGTGGTTGCTGTATGTGAAGGAGAGAGAGACCTTTGAGCAGGTAGGTCTCTGGCGGCAGGAATGGGTTGGTGCAAGTTGACTGGGGCTGAATACAACATATCTGACCATGCCTATAGAAAAGGTTTAACAAAATTCGGATTACATGCGGCCTGTTTGACAAGAGTCTGCACTGCGTTAATACACTCCACTAGTGTCTGTTGGGGACATGCTGAATAATGCTCAAGAAGTAAGCCGAGTCATCTTCTAATAACCACACCAGTGAAACTACCTGAGTCGTACTGAAAGGAGGAGAAAAATCATCACTGCCTTTTGAAATACTTGACAAAGCAAACTCTGCAAAAACCTGAATCAAAGGCTGAACATCTCCAAATGACATACTGCCCTGATCAACTATGGAATGAGCAAGACGTATACATTCCAATAGCTGGTCACTGGTCCACTCCTTCAATGTCTGGCAGCAATAGTTATGATCCTCTGTCAGCAGC
This sequence comes from Glandirana rugosa, assembly GCA_018402905.1. Taxonomy (NCBI): domain Eukaryota; kingdom Metazoa; phylum Chordata; class Amphibia; order Anura; family Ranidae; genus Glandirana; species Glandirana rugosa. The sequence goes on from BLSH010335091.1 coordinate 681,436, forward strand.
AGAGAAAAATAAATAACATCCTCTGGATGCATGTTATCACAAACAGCAAAACCAAGATGGCTTTTCTGTGCAGCCACTTATGGTCAGGATTGGCCTTGATATTAGGTCAGGGGCCGGTGTGATCAGAAATGCGTGGGCTGCAACAGACCGCACGAAACGCAGGTAATGTGAATAAAAATGTTTATTTAAAACGATAAGTAAGTAACAAAGATAACGCACCTCCAATGCAGTGAATAGTGTGACCCAACCAGTGAACAACAACCAATGAACACAAACCAAAGACAGACTAAATACAATATTTACAGAGCATGGGATATCCAAATCATAATCGCACCAGAGCCAGGGTCATAAACGGGAGATAAAGCAGAAGGGAGCTGGGAACAAGGCAGGACAGGAAAAAGGAAACAGGAGATGGACTGGGCAGGTTAGAAGGGATTAGGCTGCAGGATCAGAGTCCATGGACGGGAGACAGGAGACGGGAGCCAGGCTTCAGGAACACAGGATCGCAGATCAGAGGCACAAGAGAATATCAAGGCAAATTACAACAGAATTCCCCAGGTTTAAATACACTTCCTGCAATCAGTCTCAGGTGATGCCTGATTGCAGGGGATGATGTCAGGTCCTTACTGCCGAAAGACACACACTGGTGGACACCGGAACTGCAGCCTATAGGTCTGGGATAAAACAGTGCCACCAGCAGGTGAGAACATTTCCTGACAAATACTTTTGTTTCAAGAAGAATGATTACAGATATAAAAAACATAGCTCTACTAAACTCTACCCTAGCTATCACTCGGCTTCGGTAGATTATTCCAAACCTACCCTCAATTTCCACCAACATTGCTTTACAGGTAAAGCCATGTTTATACAGGTAGATCAATTAGGGGTCTTTATATAAAAAATTTGGGGGGGCATGGCCGGCCGCGACCGTGTACGGACGTACTTCTACGAGCTCTGCAGCCATCCCAAACTCATCAACAGGAATCCAACCTCGGGGAGAACGGGTGAGAGGCACAGACACCACATTCCTTCTCCCTGTCACCTGAGCGTTCTTTTGAGCTGAATATCGCGCGGATTGCCGGCCGCCACCCGCGTCGGCCAAAATTGAGACCGCGGCTTTTGCAGCCTAGGAGGCCCGGCCCGAACAACGGGACTCACAATGCACCCGGCCACACTCAGCTCTTCCCTTACACTTGGGACACCTCCCTGGGGCACAATTTCCTCAAAAACTCTCTGTATACCCGTGGGGCTAACCTGGGAAGTGGAACAAACGTACCGGCGGCTGCCGTCCGGAACAATAAAAATCAAGACCGCGGCTTTGGGGCCTAAGGGGATTGTTCCTAGTGGTGTGATTCCTGAGATCCCTATCCATGACCCACCCGCTGTAAATACATTTGGTAACTGTCTAAAACTCCATCTCTTAAAAGACTGCCCTTAGACATACTGGTATGGCTATAGGAAGCAGCATCCCTAACCTAGAGGTATAGCCTGGCGAGGCCTAAAGAGACCCCAATAGTCAAAACCCAAAGCTTTACAACAGACCAGTGCAGACATAACCTGAGACACTGCAACTCCACAAACACCCAGCCACCCCCGGGTCCCAGGTACGGGTTATTAGCAAATACGGATTAATCCCGGTTAACAATGGAGGCTTAATCTGACAGCTCCGTCACCCTGAGGTCACATTTCAATCAGAAAGGAGATCCCCACCAGGGAATGACAAGGGGAAAACAATGCAGCGCTTCGGCACAAAGGTCCCGCTCACCTAGAGACCAGGGTCATCAGGCGAGTGCTAACATCCCGGAGCTGTTCCGCTCTCAGAGACAGAGAGGCACAGGATCTAACCAGCAAGCCATAACCGAGCATCCGCATCCCCAAAACATAAGCCCAGAAGGGCAGAGAGGTAAGGGGCACGCAGCAATGAGTGCTCCCGCGACGACATCCCCTAGTCTGAGCAACCTTCATGCCATAGCTGCAGACATAAAAGAGACTTTCTCAGCTGCTATATCAGGACTGAGAGAAGACATTAGCCTGATGAACAACAGAGTAGGGGAGGTGGAGAAAACAACAGCCCGCCATGATGCTGCATTGTGTCAGGTACAACAAATGGCAGAATCACATTCGATTCACCTGCACAAGCTTCATCGACATATCGAGGATCTTGACAATCGAGGAAGAAGGCGAAACCTGAGGGTAAGGGGCCTCCCAGAGACAATTGAACAAAACCAACTCATGCAAGCTACGGTAGCCATCTTTAATGATCTACTGGGGAGGCCACCAGAAGCACCCATAGAACTGGAACGCCTACACAGAGCGCTTAGGCCTAGAGGAAGGGATACTGATGCCCCGAGAGATGTTGTTTGCTGCCTAGTTAGCTTCCCCCAGAAAGGAAATACTCAGGAGAGCCCGGGACAGAGGGAAGATCCTGGCACGTGGCACGGAAATCAAGATCTTTCTGGACTTATCGACCATAACACTGCAGCGCAGAAAGGAACTAAAGCCCCTCCTCGATCTCTTACGCTCCAGATCCATTGTCTACCGTTAGAAATTTCCCTTCTGCCTGTCGGCAAGCAACCAAGGCCGTGCGGTGAACCTTAGAGTCCCTGAAGACCAGAACACTTCTGCAACACACTCGATATCCTGTGTGTGGAGCTTCCTGATTGGTACAGTAACTTTCGCACGCCACTCCTCAGACAAGTCTCCTCAATGGAGGACATAAGAGAAGCAGGCCAGCGGGGATCCAGCTGCCAACGGTCTCTTGCCCCAAGATACCCGTCAGCGGTTCAAAACACACCAAGGAACAGCAGCCCAGCATCATCCCCAGCTCCACGAAGAGCCTGGCTGGAGGATTGATTCTTAAACAGGTAGAGGTATTCTCCCCGATTAGGTCTTGGTGAACATTCCTAGACTCCTCATGGACTCCCAGGTTTAATCCTTTCTTAGACTGTAAGTACCCCTGGTGGGTTTTTTTTTCTGTCTTTTCATCTCATCCTACACCACTTTGCAGCTGAGCACTAAGACCAACATGAAGAACTTTGTTTGCTCTAACCTTTTCTTAGAAAAGCTGGACTTTTTCTCTTCTCGCTTAGATCCACCATGCAGAAGAGCATCCATGGTCCACAATCAAACCCAAAAAATGAAAAACAGTTTGAGCCGAGCCTCTCTGATCAAGGCCAGACCCTTTGCATACCAAGCATGAGGGGTACAAAGTACTTGCCCAGGGCTCTCTAGTTATACCCCTTCGTTATACTCTTTTGTTCTACGATCTAAAACTCACAGCACTTCTTTGCTCATGTTTTTTGGTACAATCGTTTATTTGTCGGGAGGAGGGGGCGCAGGGGGAGGAATACAATCAAAACTCTTTGGCAGAATAGCTGAGACAAGGGAACTCCCCCCTCGCTAGCATATCACTACTCCCAAACTTATAATGATGGAGAGCAGAAATCGAATCCCGGGCATATACGTACCCGAAACCAAACCACCCTAAACTAATTCAAGACGGTGGACTAGAGAGCCGACACATATACTTCTCCCTCTGGGCTCCCTCCCTCCTGATCTTTGATACACAAAGGACCTTTTATACAATTGTTTTTTGGTTTGTTTAAATGTCTTAACAACAATTGAGATAGGCTGTTCAGAGGCCGATTTAGTTATAATGTATTGTGGGTTACACGTTAATCTGGTTAGATCTACAAAACACTACGCCTTGCTAGAACCTGAACTACCCATCCTACTCACATGTCACATTCCTATATATCAAATTAGGTAACTACATGCACCCGCACCTAACTATCCCAAACAAACATCCTACCGCCCCCACCTTACCGATACCCGCCAGGAAATACACCTGCTTGAGCATAGCAACTCCGCAGAGAGTACTAAGCACCTAGACACCCTCCCATCATTAATCATCCCAACTCAATGACTTTATGACATAAAGCTGTTACATTCTCATATGAATACCACATAATCAAAGTCAAGACCCCTGTTAAAACACTTCTCACCACTACCCCAGAAATAAAATGTACTAGATCACCCAAATCCTTTATACATGAACACAACCCCCCGCCTTAAAGTTTGGAATTTGTTAAGATTCTCCTTAGCATAAGCAGCATAGACCTCAAAGGTGACAGAGACATAACATGTCCCGCGACTGTAGTAGACCAAGCCCCCACACAGCTGGCTCCGGAAGTCGCAGCTGATCCATTCCGGAACTCACACCCCCTTAGGGGTCTGTAGCTGGTCTACCTTTCACCTCTCCGGATTTGACACCCTCTACATTCTACCTCTCTATTCATTTACCTATTTCTTTGCTCCTCCCCTCTTTCACTGTATTAATCCCCACTACCTGTCTTTTCCCCTCACTTTTCTTCGGCCCTCTTTTTGTCCATCTCTCTGGCCCCTCCACTGGCACCCCTTGGTGATAATCCCCCCATCCCGCCAAATAAATTATTCTATACCTGCCCTCACCCCCCCCTGTCCACACGCCTAGCACCCAAATTTATTACAGAAAATGGCCCGTAATCAAGAACGTATATCTCCTCGTGCCCTGAAGATAGTTTCACTGAATGCAAAAGGGCTCAACATACCCCAAAAACGAACACAGGTTCTGGCAAGCATGCACAGCCTAAAAGCAGACCTTGTATTCATCCAGGAGAACCACTTCAAAAACGAAGCAATACCTAAACTAGAAAACTACCACTACCCTAAATCATTTCATGCAACTTCCCCCACTAGCAAGACCAAAGGAACACCCATCTTAATCTCAAGAAATATCCCCCTACAAGTGGTAGATACCCTCGTGGACACCCAGGGGCGATACATATTCCTTAAGGAAACTTTATGGGACAAACCTATTACTTTGGCCAACATTTACAGCCCCAACACTTCTCAAGTCCCATTCTTCCGATCAATTAATCGCCACCTATCCTCTTTCAAATCAGGCATCCTTATCCTAGGGGGGGACTTCAATATCCCGCTTGATCCCCTTATAGACACATCCACGGGCAATAGTCATAATACATACCAAGCCCTCCGCCAAATTAAAAAGTCCATCCAAGAACTTACACTACATGACTCATGGAGAACATTACATCCGCAGGAGAAAGAATATACATTTTTCTCTCCACCTCACAATAAATACTCACGTTTAGTCTACCTTTTTCTGAGTCAACGCGACCTCCCGTACTTATCCAAAGCTACAATAGAGCCAATGACCATCTCTGATCACCACCCAATCACCATGTCACTAACCTTTCCAGAGAAAGATCACACATCTAAAATCTGGAAACTAGACCCGCAACTCTTAACTGACAGAGCTAGATTGGTCAATATCCAAAATACCCTTAAGCAATAATTCCAGGAAAATGACACACCTGACACGTCTTACCAAACCCAATGGGAAGCCCATAAATGTGTGATTAGGGGACACCTTATCTCACTTGCCTCCTCCCGAAAAAAAGAGAATCTAGCTCAGTTGAATACACTTATCACTAAAATCAAAACACTCGAAAGTCAGCACAAACGCAGCCTTGCCCAATCCACTCATAAGGAATTAGTGGAAACTCGCAAACTTTTACTAGATGAGATAAACAATAAGTTAAAGAAAAAATACACCCTGTCGCAGAAGCTCTTCTACGAGCACAGTAACAAAAGCGGACACCTACTGGCCCAAGCCCTTAACGCAAAAAGTGATGGTACACCAAATACAGACTCCCCGGGGATCCATACAAAAAAGCAACCCAAACATAGCGTAAGAATTTAAAAACTTCTACACAAACCTATACAACCTACCCACCCTTGGAACGCAAACACTCGAGGCCCCCGATAGGCACACCATCATTCAATCCTTCCTAGAAAAAAACTGCCCGAGATTTGCAACCCTGGACATAATGTCAGGCCTTGACGGCCCAATCTCAGCGCATGAATGGAAAGCTGCCATAAAAGGTCTAAAAGCAGGAAAAAGTCCTGGTCCCGACGGTCTGTCGGCAGCTTATTACAAAACCTTTTCAGATATTCTAGCCTCCCCTTTTCTCAAAGCTTTCAACGCCATTTCAGACAAACACTCCATGAACCCGGGCCTATTAAAAGCGCATATCATAGTGCTGCCGAAAGAAGGCAAGGATCCCAATCAAACAGCGAGCTATAGACCAATTTCTCTACTAAACATAGACATTAAGATTTTCTCAAAAATTCTGGCGAATCGTTTACTCCTGCTCCTTCCCTCCAACATTTCCCGAGACCAAGTGGGCTTCATCCCGGGCAGAGAGGCCAAAGATAACACAACCAAGGCAATAATCCTACAACACTACCTCACTTCTTCTAAGCAAGCAAGATTCTTCCTGTCACTAGATGCGGAGAAGGCATTCGACAGGGTGGCCTGGGACTATATGGAAGCTGTACTCAGATTGATTGGACTGGGAGACCGATTGCTAAATTTCATTATGGCCCTGTATTCCAATCCTACAGCCAAAGTCAGAGTAAATGGTCTCCTGTCGGATGCCTTCCCGATCCGCAACGGTACAAGACAGGGTTGTCCCTTGTCCCCTATTATCTTCGTACTCACCCTAGAACCGCTCTTGAATAGCCTATGAGCAAATCCAGACATTAAGGGTATTAGATTAAATGGCAAGTAGTACAAACTCGCGGCATTCGCAGATGACATACTCCTTTTCCTTACCGCACCACACATTTATATCCCTAATCTACTAAGAGAATTTCGCCAATTTGGATCGATCTTAAATCTCAAAATCAATTTCGCTAAATCCTATGTCTTAAACATATCCCTGTCACATAGTGAAGTTACTCAATGCCAGGAAAACTTTCCCTTTAAATGGGAAAAAGACCACATCACCTACCTGGGCATCCAGCTCACGAGACACCCAGACAAATTATTTGATCGAAACTACCTGCCCATCTTAGAAAATCTTATATCAGACCTGAAACGATGGAATAAACCAATCTTTTCGTGGTTTGGCAGGGCTGTTATACTGAAAATGAATGCTTTACCCCGCCTTCTATACATACTGCAAACTCTCCAGATAAATGTTCCCAATTCCTTCTTTGAAACATATAAAAAAGCCTGCACAGATTACTTGTGGGGCAACAAACAGCCTTCCCAAACAAAAAGGAGGCATAGGCCTCCCCGACCTTAAGAACTACTACACAGCTTGTCACCTCTCAAGAATCCTTAGCTGGAATGCCCACGAGAAGGAGAAAGATTGGGTCAAAATTGAAAACTCTTTTATAACCGCCCCCTTAAGGCAACTCCCATGGACCTTACCTAAACATATCCCGTCGGAAATTAAAAGCCACCCCCTCATAGGCCCCACCCTTAGATGCTTCCACCTCCTTTGCAGATCCTCTGACATATCATCAACGCCGGGACCTCTTACCCCACTAGGTTCTAATCCCAACTTTCCGCCAGGATTGCACAAATCGTTCCTAGTAGAGTCATGGCCGCACACGCAAGTTCAAATCCACCAATTCCTTTCACAGGGGAAACTTCTACCCAGAGAGGATCTCCCGCTGAAAGAAGGAGGCACACCATGCTCCCCTTGTGACTACACACTAATATCACATTACATACATTCTTTAGACAGGAAATTCAAAATCATAATACCACTCTCACCTTTCGAATCCATGTGCATAGGAGACCACCCTCAAAAACACTTGATATCTATAATGCACTCACTTCTATTTGAGGAGTTCCCTCCTAACACGGGAATAGCATGTAAAGCTTGGGAGAGAGACCTTTCTATGTCTATTACCACCGACACCTGGGAACATGTCTACCAAACGATCCATAAAGGCTCAGTGAATGTGTCTATGCGGAAAAACGGATATAAGATCCTAACAAGGTGGTATCGCACTCCTACACGTCTCCATAAATTCAACCCAAGCATCCCAGACACTTGCTGGAGATGCAAACAAAATAAAGAACTCTATTGCACATCCTGTGGAGCTGCCCTGGGATTCAACCCTTTTGGTTCAAAGTACACAAAACTATTAGAGAAGTTACAACCTATACGTTAGACTTCTCGCCTGCACAATACATCCTTCACATCACCTCTCTACCAACCAGGCTATACTCCAAATCCCTCACCATGCATATGGTGAATGCGGCCAAACAATGTATTCCAATCCATTGGGGTTCCCCGCATAACCCATCCACTAAAGAATGGTTACAAAGGATCAACAGAATCGCGGAGATGGAAAGATTAATAAGCGTTGCCCATGACACCCCGGCCAAATTCTCGACTAAATGGGCTGGCTGGTCTCACTTTCAGACGACTACGAGCTATAAAATTAATTTCAAAGATGATCCAATGAGCAGACAAGATCCAATACCAACCCTAAGACCCTGATACCCTTTAACATGACTTCTAACATTACCCATATATAAGGCCAAGCAAATAACCCCTAAATACCTAAATACTCCTTATGTCACTGTGGCCCCCCTCATGTCCAACCTAGGCCAGCGGAGGGTCAGAGAGATGGACAAAATCCACCCCCTCCGTTATCCACCCTTCACCCTGTTTTCCTACACTGATATACATTCCCCCAAACTTCTCTTATGCAACTTCCAAAGTGCACTCCTCCATCCAAATTGTTACAACCCCTTATGGCCAAACACTTCTTCATATACCTTTCCCCGTTTTGACTGGCTTCCGCCCGAGCGACGATACAGGCACTTAAATTAAGTAATGAACCCCCTTAGAACCAACACAACGAAGCCAGATACTTACCCACAAAGGGGACACTACGATGTGCCTACTCTTCAGAAGGTCTCTAGGCTATAAGTAATCTGAGCAGAAAATAGCCTATACCAGCACTCCAGTCAGAAACTGAAGCTCTAGCGACAATATACATAAGTGTATCTCAATGTGCCAAAGTAGGCTGCACAATGATGATATTTAGCGCCACGGCATGACTGTTAATGTTGCCGGCTTTACTATACACTTGGCTCATACCCTTCCCTGTTCTCTGTGATTATGCTCTATACTCTAAATAAAGTCTCACTTTATAAGAGGCAAATTATACACCCCACATATCCCCAGGCTTCTCAACCCCCCTTTCCTCTTTTTTGTTTTTTTTCCTTTATTCTGCCTTTCCCTCCTCTCTCTACTTCTGCCCTATCCTCTTCTTCTCCCCCACACCTACTTAAATCTCTTTCTTAAAGTTTATGTCTTCATCCGCTCTGTAAACAGCACTATTTTCTTTCTTCACATTTCTTTTCTCAATCAGCTCTGTTCACAAACAATGTGGATGAACTACTCCACCCAGTGACAGTATTTGGTCCACCTTCATATGTGTTTTTTTAGCATTATACAGACAATGTGCTGCTCTGGTAGGCTTTGATTAGTGACAGTTCCAAACTAACTAAACCTTACGCCTTACTGAATACCTGCTTACATTTCTCAATTAACAGTTTGATGTTCCTTATGGTTATGTATGCTTGGCCGTTATATCTACAACTGTCATCCCAATGTCTGTACCTCATAAATGCTATTGTAACAATTTGCTGAAGACTAATGTAAAGCTAGTTTCAGTCTCTTTTACTTTTTGCAGGACACATTTAACATTCCCTAACATTTTAAAAGAAAAAAAAAGCTTTAACAACATTTTAAAACACCATGAAAGTTAAAAAAAATGTGACCAATATGTGGTTACAGTACATGGATTCATATTTGGTAAGGTGTAATAAAGACACCGATCCATCCAGTTCAACCTGTGTGGGTGTGTGTATTTATGTCAATATCATTTCACATATCCCTGTATAATGCATTTGCTAAGATGACATTCTAAGAGTTTTTAAAACTATCTACACTTCCCACTGACACTACTGATTGTGGAAGGAAGTTCCACACCCATAATTTCACTCAGTGGATGCGTGTCTTCTTAAAGTGCCACTAAGCCCACATCATAAAAAACTATCAGTAAATTAAATACATCCCTCAAAAAGCATGTTACCAAGGGTTTTAAAAAAAGGGATACTTAACAAAAAGGAGACAAAATATTTAGTCCTGAATGTTCCCCATATTCCAGTTTTTTATCAAGCCCAGGGAGGCCGATAATAAGTGGAATAGGGTCTCGGTACTGCAGATTGGGAGAATTCATAGACACCTTCCTTCAACCTGTATCCACCAAAAGGAAGGCCTACCTCAAGTATGGCAAAGAACTAATTAATCAATTGAAGGACATAGAACTCACAGATCAGAAACTTTTAGCTACAGTGGATGTAGAGTCATTATATACTAATATCAAGCAAAAAGATGCTATTAGCGCCACCACTTGGGCCTTACACAAATATTCAACACTAAAAAATCCCCAAATAGAGTTTATCATCAAATCATTGGAAATGGCTATGACCAATAACTTGGTATGCGGGGGAATTCTATAATCAGGTAAAATGGGTAGTCATGGGGGCTAGATATGCCCCCAGTGTTGCAAATATTTTTTTTTAAATAAATGGGAGGAGGAGTGCAGTTTCACGAACCATTGGCCCCAGCTTAAGTTATATTTACGCAATATAGAGAACAATCAAACTTAGAAGTGTTTCTCATCTATATCAATCAGAATAACTATGGCTCACTAGCACATGGCATCGAAGTTCTGTACACTTCCTAGATCTAGAAATCTTTACAGTGGATACACATCTGGAAACCTGTACACACTATAAAGACATGGATCGTAACGGGTAAATATCAACCCGAAGTTGCCACCATCCTAATTGGACTAGGGCAACGCCAAAAAGTCAATACCTTAGACTAAAAAGGAACTGTGATAGAGATGAGGACTACATGGCCCAATCTAACGTGCTTATCGAAAGATTCCTGGAAAAAGGTTACAACAAAAACAGACTTGTATCAACTAGGGAACAAGTGAGAAAATTAAACAAGCCTTTATTTCAACCCAGAAGTGGAGAACTCAGAGGAGAGGAGTTTAACTTGGTCTTCATCACAGGGTACAATCTACAACACAGAGAAGTAGAGAAAATAATAAAAAAAACATTGCTCCATATCGAAAAAAGACCATACTCTTAAAACCATCCTACCCTCCAAACCAAAGTTCATAAATAGGAGGGCACCAGGACTTAGGAATATGTTAGCCAAAAATGTCCCAAAACCTACCACAAGACCCCCCCACTTTTTTAGATTGCACAGGGTTCTACAGATGTAAAAGATGTAAAGCATGTAGAACCTCTCGTGAGAAAACCAGAGAAGCAACCACATTTTCTTTGGAGGTCACAGGTGAGGATTTTGAAATCAAACGATCCATCACCAGTGACTCCAAGTTTGTTACCTATCTTTTGATGTGACCATGCAGCTACCAATATGTGGGCAGAACTACCTGGACACTAGCTAAAAGAGTAGGGGAGCATATTTTAGAACAGCTCACAATAAAGACCCCACTTTGCTTAGGTTTTGGGGCATAGATAGGGTCCTATGGCACTGGAGGGGTACTGACATGGTAAAAGCGGTTTCCCAGATGGAAACACGTTGGATCCATAAAATACAAAGTCTACATACTTTGGGATTGAATAAAGAAATAGATTCAAAATGTTTTATTACAGATTTTTAAATTAAAGGATTTATTCAATTAGATTTTTTATTTTTGCCCTAACATCAAAATCCTTATACCCCATTGTTATTAGGATAGGTTATTTAATTAACCATTTTTATCATACATTTCCATGTTGTGCAATATATTTAGGTGTATGGGATTCCAATATTTCCTTCCACCTTCTTGTTTACATAAATTGGCTTGTGGGCATAAATAAAACTGACCACTAGGTGGGCAAAATATCCCTCTTTCAAAGATATAGCATAATAATACTGGGAGCCCCCCATATATAGGTGATCGAATAGTGCACACAGTCTTAATATTATGTAAATTTAGAGAACATAAAAAGTGCATAATCGGTTTATATTAAAATACATTTTCACTTCTTTTTAATGTATGTTTATCAATTGATGCTTGTTATGGTTACCTGGCTACTGGGTGTGAACAGCAGGAGCTTATTGTTTTACCCAACAGCATACCTTACGTTCTAATGTCCCCATCCTCCATTTTGGAGGAGTCTAACCAATAGAATAGCGCCATTCCCTGCATTTAAACAAACCGGAATTAGCATTACGTCACTTCCTGAAGACGCCGTGATGGCGAAACGTACGTCAGAGACGCCAGATACTGCCACTTCTGGGTCCTGTGCAATACCCTATTGCTGCACATATCCATAACAAGGCTTGGAACCCACACTACAGCTGGGGATACCATTGTATACATGATATATGACCCGCAATATGCTGATCACACCTAGTGGCAGGAATCAGACACTTATCAATGTGAGTGTTCATTTCTTATCTATTCATTTATTTGTTATCAATAAACGTACTATACTATGAGACTTTTACCATCATCTCTTGTGGAGTTATTCCCATTATTTTAGCCCTGTTTTGAATCCACTGCGGAGAAGAAAGGCACCCACAGGGGAAACAATTGGTTTTCCAAATGCGATTATTGACCTTCCTGTAAAAAGGGGTCAAAAACATCTGGTGAGTTACCATTCTTACCCAAGCTGAACACTGGTGGAATACAGTCACTAAGAATTATTGGAATAGAAGAATCACTCACACAGTGTCAGAAAACACAACTTGAAGATCTGGTTGGAAGGCGGCACAGGCGGCAGGTGCGTGCATGTGTGTGCGCTGGCTTTGGCGCCGGACAGTCTTTTTAAACCTGACAACAGCAGACAGCCGGTGCTGTCCATTCTGCAATGTTCCCGTGTTCCCAGCGATCTGAATCTGAGTGTTTCCTGTTCCTGTGACCCCCGGCTTGATCTGATTATCCTCACTTTCTGCCTGTATTGACCTTGGCTTGTCCACAACCATTCTACTGCCTGTCTCTAAGTGTACATCGTTGCCCACCTGTTAACGAACTCTGCTAGTGCGTGACGATTCTTCTGCCTGCTCCCCGTGTACCACTTTGCCTGACCGTTGCTGACCCTGCTTGTACCACCACTCTACCATCCCTGCACAAGCCTTAAAGGACTCTACCTTGCTTGAACCTGCACCAGTCAAGCCCTCGTGCCATCCTGCACTCCTGAGCCTCCTGTTCCCACCTTCAGGGGCTCCCGAATCAGGATAGTAAGAGAGGTTGTTCCCTGCACAAACCAGACTCCACCGTCAGGATCGTGGCACACGGTGTTGGGATATATTTCACACGGACTCATGTTTTATAATAACCCGAGGGTTATTTATATGTGACCATTGGGGTCTTGACAGTAACCGACAGCCATATGCAGGGACCCTCTCCCATGGAAGACCTGTGCCAGCATCTGGCCGGCTTCACACAGGCCGTGAAGAACCTTCAAGAGGGCTATACATGGCTTGAAGAACGAGTGCAGGAGCTCTCAGCATCCACTGCATCAGGGTCCGGTCCAGCCGTTGACCGCACTATTGTGGCCCTATCATCTGAGCCCAAGGTACCCACACCCGAACGCTTCTCTGGAGATTGCAGGAAGTTCCGGGCGTTCAGAAATGCCTGTGAGCTGTACCTATTGCTCCAGCCCCGCACGTTCTCCCTGGAAACAAACCAAGGTGGGCTTTATGATCTCCCTTCTGCATGGAGACCCCCAAGCTTGGGCTCACCGTCTTCTGGAGCAAAAAGCAGCAGCCGTCTCTAACATAGCCCAGTTCTTCTACGCCATGTACCAGCTCTATGAAGATCTGCACCAAACAGCCACTGCTAAGGCTGCTCTCCATGCCCTCCAGCAGGGCCGCCAGATGGCTGAAGACTATGCTGCCGAGTTTAGGCGCTGGAGCGCTGACACGGACTGGAATGACGCTGCCCTTTGTCCCCAGTTCCGTCTTGGTCTTTCTGAGTCATTGAAAGATGAACTTGCCCAAGTAGGGGTTCCCAGTCCACTGGACACCCTCATCAACTTAGCCATCCAAATTGATTGGCACCTCTGTGAACGTAGGGCCGAGAGATCAATGGTTCCGAGCCACCCTAGTCCAGTTCCTCCCGTTTCTACAGCGCCCCCACCTACAGACCTGGCGGAACCCATGCAGCTGGGGCTCCTCCATTCCTCTCTTACTCCTGAAGAGAGGCAATGCCCTTGGAACTATACCCTATGTCTGTATTGTGGAGAAACCGGACACTATGTGAGAGCCTGCCCAGCCAAACTATGTAAGTGCCTTACAGCCACCTCTAATGCCATGTCTGTGCTGCCACATAACTCTACTCACCTGGCTCTTCCAATTTCATTACAGCTCCCCAGAGAGAATATTCTGGTCCATGCAATTATTGATCCTGGAGCCTGCAGCTGTTTCCTGGACCAAACATTTGCAACTCAACACCGGATTCCCCTTCAGCCCAAAACACATTGAATGGTAGTACACCTTGCTGATGGATCAACCATCAAATCGGGTCTCGTCACACATGAAACTACCCCTCTGCTTGTTACCATGCCTGATGGACACCAATAATTCCTTTGCTTGGATGACATTGCATTCCCCCTATTTCCTGTCATCTTGGGCTTACCCTGGCTACAGGTGCACAACCCTACCATAAACTGGAGCACGGGCAAAATCACATTTCCATCTCCTTATTGCACCCAACATTGCTTGCAAAAGGGCCCTGAAGCTGCCTCAGGCTCTGCCTGGACTCTGATCCTGAGACCCGCCAGGCTGTTCCACCCGCTTACCATGCTTTTCTAGACATCTTTAGCAAAAAGGGTGCAGAGAAGTTACCACCTCACAGGCCTTATGATTGCCCCATTGAGCTCCTTCCTGGGGTAGAAGTCCCTTTTGGAGGCATTTTTCCACTCACTGAGCTTGAATTAGTGGCCGTTAAGGCCTACTTAGATGACAACCTGAAAAAGTGGTTCATCCGCCCGTCCACATCCTCAGCAGGGGCAGGAATATTTTTTGTGGAAAAGAAAGATCACACCCTGCGTTGACTATAGAGAGCTCAACAAAATAACGATGAAGAACCGTTACCCCCTGTCCTTGGTACCTGAGCTCTTCCAACACTTAGGGGTGGCTACCGTACTCACCAAATTGGATCTGCAAGGAGCATATAATCTTGTCTGCATCAGGGAGGGTGACGAGTGGAAAACCGCTTTCTGTACTCGATTTGGGTACTACGAGTACCTGGTCATGCCCTTCAGGCTCTGTAATGCACCTGCAACGTTTCAACACTTTCTGAACAATATCTTTCTGAACAATAACTTTCTGAACTACCTAGACCTGTTTGTTATCATCTAATTAGATGACATTCTGATTTTCTCTGCCAACTTGGATATTCACCGCCAACACATAGCAAGTGTGTTGAGCCATCTTCGACAGCACGGGCTCCATGCCAAAGCAGAGAAATATGACTTTGAATGCTCTAGCATCCCTTTTCTGGGACTGATCATATCTGTCACAGATATCACCATGGACCATGGAAAAAGTTTCTGCCATTTTGGATAGGCCAGTGCCAGTGGATAAGATGGGTGTACAACGCTTCATTGGATTTGACAATTTCTATAAGAAGTTTATAAGAGGGTTTGCTTACTAAGCAAAACTTCTGATTCTGTTGGATGACTGAGGCACAGTCAGCATTCGAAAAAGACCCATGCTTACCCTACATCCTGGAAGTTGATGCTTCTGAAACGGCAGTAGGAGCCGTCCTCTCACAGAGATGGGTTCCCAAAGCATTGCTACACCCAGTGGCCTTCTTCTCTCGCAAGCTATCAGTGCCAGAGAAGAATTACGACGTTGAAGACAGAGAGCTACTAGCTATTAAATCGGCACTGGAGGAGTGGCGTTACCTTCTGGAAGGGGCTGCTTACCCCATTCTCATTTATACTGACCATAAGAACCTGGAGTATTTGAGAACAGCAAAAAGACTGAGACCACGTCAGGCCTGGTGGGCACTCTTTTTCTCCAGGTTTGTATTTCATCTCACGTACAGGCCCGGGTTTAAGAACACTAAACCTGATGCTCTGTTCCACATGTTATGTGACTCAGAAAGCTCCATTCCACCTGACACCATCCTCCAGCCAGGGAATGTCTTGCTCACCCAAGAAGATCTGTTGTCCCAGATCCAACAGTCCCTAGCCAGGACCACTAGTCCCCCTGACCATATCCTGCTTGAGAAAGATGAACTGATGTGGTACAATAATAACATTTTGGAACCAGAGGATCTAAGAGTGTCTGTTCTTAAGATCTGTTATGATCACAAACTGGCTGGGCACTTTGGCACACCAAAAACATTTGAGTTAAAACAGCGTTCTTTCTTGTGGCCACAGATGGATGGGAACTGTAAGAGATACGTCAACTCCTGTTCCACCTGTGCCAGGAATAAGAACAATAAAACTAAGTTCTGGGGTCTGCTAAACCCACTACCAGTGCCCGAGAAACCATGGGCAATGATCGCCATGGACTTTATAGTCGAACTACCTCCATCAGAAGAGTATTCCAACATTTTTGTGTTGGTGGACAGGCTGACAAAAATGGCTCACTTCCTTCCCTTGAAAGGCACGCCAAATGCACCTGAAACGGCAGAGATCTTTGTCTTGGAAATCGGCAGACTCCACGGGATCCCAATGAACATTGTATCTGACCACGGAGTTCAATTTACCTCCAGATTTTGGAGAGCCCTGTGCACCTCCCTAGGCATTGAACTGTCATTCTGTTCATCCTACCACCCACAGACCAATGGTTAAACTGAAAGGACCAACCAAACCTTGGAACATTACTTTCAATGCTTCTCATCCTTTCCACAAGATGACTGTCTCTACTACCCTTAGCTGAGTTTACATACAACAACACTGTTCATTCCACCACGGGGCAATCCCCATCCTTTGCGAACTATAGATTTCATCCATGCTTCATACCCAACTCAATCCCTGAAAGTCCAGTACCAGCTGTTCAAAAAACAGTGAAATTCTTTGTGGACAACAGTAAGCTGTTGCAGGAGACCATGGTCAAGTCCCAGGACTGTTGCAAGGAGGCCTTTGATGAGAAAAGGAGAGGAGAACTGAATCTAGAACCAGGTGAGTGTGTTTGGTTGGCCACAACTAATCTGAAGATGGCCTGCCCGTCCAAGAAGCTGAGTCTCAAATTTATTGGACTCTTTCCAGTCAGGAGAAGGATTAACAGATTAAGAATCCATCCTGTTTTCCATGTGACTCTATTGAAGCCTGTTGTCTGGACCCCTTTACAAGTCGAAGTAGCAACCGACCAGAGCCAATTTTAATCAATGGGGAGGAGGAGTTTGAGGTGGAATCTGTTCTGGATTGCAGGAAGAGGGGCAACAGCATCCAGTACCTGGTTAAGTGGAGGGACTACGGCCCAGAAGAGAGTTTGTGGGAGCCTGAAAACAACATTCATGCTGAAGAATGTATTGGAGCATTTTGGAAAAGTCACCCTGCTAAGATGGTCCATCTGGGCATCTGGAGGCTGCCCTTTGGGGGGGGCAATGTCAGGAAATGCAGCTTGAAGATCTGGTTGGAACGGCCGTTCCTATGCGCAGACTTGATCTGATTATCCTTGCGTTCTGCCTGTATTGACCTCGGCTTGTCCACGACCATTCTACTGCCTGTCTCCAAGTGTACCACGTTGCCCGCCTGTTAATGAACTCTGCTAGTGCTTGACGATTCTTCTGCCTGCTCCCCTTGTACCACTTTGCCTGACCGTTGCTGACCCGGCCTGTACCACCACTCTACCATCCCTGCACGAGCCTCAAAGGACTCTACCTTGCTTGAACCTGCACCAGTCAAGCCCTCGTGCCATCCTGCACTCCTGCACTCCTGAGCTCCTGTTCCCACCTTCAGGGGCTCCCGAATCAGAATAGTAAGAGAGTAAGAGAGGTTGTTCCCTGCACAAACCAGACCCCACCGTCAGGATCGTGACACACGGTGTTGGGATATATTTCACACGGACTGTTGTTTTATAATAACCCTAGGGTTATTTATATGTGGTTTATGGACTATTTATTTATTCACAATATACATTTATGTTTTTCATCTTTATTAATGCACCTAAGCATGTTATATTAAGCCTAGTCAGTGCCAATACCTTTCTATTTACTCCCTATCAATAAATGTTGTATTACATGCTGTTCACTATGGGTGTTAGAAGACTGTGCGAGGGTTAATTGCACTTGGTTGTGGTTTCCTCTAATTTCATGAAGGGCAGCTCTATTTAAACTTCCTGCTTCCTGTAAGCAGATGCTGTCTGATCTACAGCGTGTACCCGTCCTTCCTGAGCAACTTGTGCCTGTTATCTGTTCCTGTCTCCTGTTCCTGTGACCCGGCTTGCCCGACCTTGTCTGAACTCCGCCTGTACCGACCCTTGGCCTGCCTACGACCATCCGATTGCCTGATCCTTCTGCACCTCTGCTGTCAGCCTGTTAACGAACTCTGCCTGTACCCGACCACTCTTTTGCCTGTTCCTCTGTACCGCACCACCAGCCAGTTGCCGACCCAGTCCGCACGACCACGCTTCTGCTGCACGAGCGCTCCAACGGACCTATAACCATCACCAGTGATCCAGTCCGACCCTCGTGCTCTCCTGTACTCCCGAGCCCCCTGTCTGCTCTACCA